>PVIC010035819.1:0-18879 GCA_004025085.1 Thryonomys swinderianus
TTCTAAAGTTCACTTGCAGGACTGAGCCTCAGTTGCCCATAGAAGTACCTAGGACTTAGGGCTATTCCTCTTCCTTTTATTTACTACTTCTCCTTCACCCCTTCATGTCTCTGCAATTCCCAGGTAAACTATGCACCTTTACTCTACCTCTCAGAGCTACTTCTGAGAAGAACTCTGTTAAGTCAACGTCAAAAGTAATCATGATATCTTGAGCCAATGGATAGCACACACCCAAAGGACAAAAAGTAATGCCAATCTGAATATCCTAGATATCCAACTAGAAATCACTTTTATTCTTATAAAGACCTATCACTTCCATAATAAGTTATGTGCTACAATTATCTTCCATTTGTCACTCCAGGTTCAGATGTTGAACCCCAAGCAGGCAACACGGTAGAGACTATATCAAAAGTCAAGCCACTGAGCTTTTCCTTCTAGAGTGCATATTCTGGTGGTAAGAGGAGTCATCAAAATAAAACAGCACTCCAGCGCAATCATGAGCTACGGCTGCACGGTGGAAGGAGGCACTGGGGGCTACTCATTACCAATCTCCTTCAAGTGTCGTCAGGCTTAGAAACATAAGAAAACAACCAAGCCAGGAAAACAACCAAAGCAGAGAGGCCAACTGTTGCTGCTCACTATCAGCAGAATGGGTGTCAATAAGACATCACCCTACAATGTAAAATGAAAGGACAAGCAGAAGTATTGATCTAAACCAATCCTCAGAGACCCCAGCCTTTGTCATAAGCTTCGTTTGTCGTAGCAGAGAAAATTATATCTTGTAATCAGTTCTTGTAAGATCTGTCTCTCAAGGCAGAATGGAAATAGATCAAGTCACAAGCATATTTTGTTGGACGATAAAGGATTTCCACAACAATACACCGAAGAACAAAGAGTAGGATGCTTCCTCCAGCCTCTGCATCTATGACTCCCTGATTCTTGGAATAGGCATTGAGATGTTCCCTTGAGTGTAAAATCAGCTGTCCTTACTCTCTCTCTCCATTTTTGAACATGAAGAAGATATTCTTAGTGAGAAGAAAAAGGCATCATTTCTTTCTACTATTGAAAACAAACAGATACATCTTATTTCTTAAAGAAGACATAGAGAACAAATATATACAACATTTCCAGAAGGATTGTGATAAATTGATGGGGGTCTCAACACTGATCACCACTCATCCACGAAAAAGAAGGGCAGAAATTTAAATAGCAGGCTGCAATTCCTAAGAGCTATCTACTTATTTTCTAAACAGCCACATTCTCCAAACTCCTTTTTATGTAGTAGTATTTCTCTTCGTGTTCAGAACGGTGCCCATTAGAGTTACATAGGCAGACAACAAGATCCCAGAACATAAACAGCTTTGAGTTTCTTTCCAACAGCAAGGAGCTTAGTGATCTCCATGGAATTGTCTTAAGCCTCGTAAGACAATGCCCGTTTCCCCAGGGTGACCAAGCACAGGTAGAAAAAGCAGCAAGCTTCAAAAGTATGTTTACTAAAACCAAACAAAAATGTTGCAAGAAATAAAACTGGAAGCTGCTATCTCTTATGAATATAAATGCAAAAATCTTTAACAAAACATTAACAAGAAGAGTTCAATAATATATTTGAAAAAAATAGGTACTAGAACCAAGTAAAATGTATCCCTGATACACAAGTCAAGGTCAACATCCAAATATCAATTAATATAATCCACTGCATCAAGAGGCTAAAGAAAAGAATTCTATGGTCTTATTAATAGATACAATACAAAGACCTGACAGAATCCAATACCTATTCACAAATTACAAGCTAAGAATAAAAATGAATTTTCTCAAATTAACAAAGATTTTCCACAAAATATGGACAGCATTACACTTACTGGTGAGAAAAACCAAAGTTTCCTATTAAAATCAGAAAGAAGGCAGTGGTATACTCTTCCCTGCTGCTTTTCAGCATCATGCCAGATGTTCTAGATAATGCAGTAAAGCAAGAAAAGAAATATTAAGAAGGAAGGTAACATGTCTTTGTTCCCAGATGACATGGATCTCTGTATAAAAAAATACCCAGTAGGGAAAAAAAAAGCACTTCTTGGAACTAATATCAAAGTTACAAAATAAAAGATTTACCAAAACAACTTACTTCCTCATGTACCAAAGAGTAGGGAAGTTAAAAATTAAGAATGCATTGTGATTTATATTATCACCAAATATTTCTTAAGTATAAATGCAAGAAAATATGTAAAGACCTATAGGAAGAAAATCACAATTAAAGAAAGATATTAAAGGGAGGCACTCTATAGTCATAGATACCAAGACTCAATATTGTGATGTAGCTTCTTCCCAGCTTGGTTTATAAATTTAACAACATAATCTCAGTCAAAATCACAACAAATTATTTTCTTGATATTGAAAAAACAAATTCCAAATGGATATGGGCAGGTAAAAAAAAATCGAGAGTAACTGACTTTAGTCCACGAGAAAAATAAAGCCAACATCGAGACTTAATTTGAAGTTACAGTAATAAGGGCAGTGTAATATTCCCAAAGGAATATATATATATATATATATATATATATATATATATATATATATATATATATATATATATATATAAAACTGGGTTGGAGTAACCTAGAAAGAGAACTCCATACATTTAGTCAACTGATTTTTTACTTAGTTTTTCAACTGGAAAAACTAAATATTCACAAGCAAAGGAAAATTATTTGGACAGAGCTTATATCCTCTATAAAATAGCAAGAACACCAAAACCCAAAATACACTGTAGATCTAAATGTAAAATGAGACGCTCAGTTTTTCCATGAACTTCAAACCCTCTCTAAAAATAAAGTCAATTGATTAAGGAAAATTTTGTGCATAGATATGCAGCTCTCTTCTCAAAATGAGCCCCCAAGAATTTGACTATAGTCCATGTCTCTATTTTCCTACCACCAAGTTTTTCTGCATGCTTATTCTAATCTAATTTACCTTCCATTTCCAGAACATTTTCTGGTAAGTTATTGTTGACTTCTGTGCTGCTAACACAAATAAACCAAGAGAATGAGATGAAAATAAGGCAATGGCTTCTGTGGTTCTTTGTTGTTCAACTTTTCTTGGCTCCCTCTGTACAGAGATCTAATAAATACACTTCTTTTATCCACATGAGCTGCAGCAAGCTCCATTTTGTGCAATTAACACATTCCCAAGTCGGATCATCAGTGTATTTGTAACCTGCCTGTGAGCCCACAGACCCTTGTGATGATTGGTTAGATCTACTTCAGACACAACATCTGGACTCAAGCCTCTGTGCTGTGTGGCTGAGTCCTTAGCTTCATGGAAGCCTCAAGGTTTAATCTCTAAAAGAAAACTTCCCTGAGACCATGAAAATGCTCCTTCCTTTCTACTAGATATTTTCAATTTGACTACGTTCTGTTTAACAGATGATATAGTCCTGTTTCTTCTTAATTGGGAAATTTTGCCTCTCTGTAATAAATGTGTAAGCATCGTCAGAGCACACATTGTAGCAATGGCTGATGTTTATCGAGGCCTTATAGTGCTTCAAATTTTTTCATGGGCTACCTCATTAATCATCACAATCACCTCAATAAGAGATATGTACAATTACCTCAAGACTGAGGCCTGGCGTTCACCAGCTTGCCCAATATTACAGCGCTCCTGCCAGATGAATTAAGCTTTAAGCGTGGGGTGAATCAGTCTCCTACCTCACAACTGTAACAACTAAACGATGTCAGATCTCGCTTGGGGCTCATAAGACCATCACATGCGGTGGCATCCAGCGTATGTCCCTGTCATCCGAAAGGTGGCTCACAGGTCAGCAGTTTCAGGATCATCAGGAGCTTCTTAACAATGCAGAATCTAGTCACTCTCGCTGACCACCCGGGCAGAATCTGCATCTTAACAAGATTCTGAGTGATGCATGTGCGTGGTCAAGTCTACGAAGTGCTGAAAGATTCACCAACTCAGACTATCCCAGTAACAAACACTCGGGAAGAGGACTGGAGAGTAAGCTCCAGAGCTGAGCCAGGAAAGCAAGGTGGAGGTGAAATATCAGGTGAACAGAATCATAACCCTCCACTATGCAAGTATCTCAGTATTTCAACACCACCACCAGTTGTAGGTGCTTAACAGCTAGAACTCAGGCACTGAGCCTACTAACGGGCTATGAGTAGATCACAGCAAATTATATTTTAATACCTATAGTCTTGCTAGCATCTCGATGGAGCCTGAAGCCACCAGAGACCCAAGACTTGTGTACAGAAGGCCTACTCTGGATTCCTAAGAGGTGGTCTGAACACAGGTGTGACTGACAGTGGATCCTAAATCCCAGCAAATATCACTGGTGATGAGTCGAACACTGCATCTCTCATTGTTGGTAATTCTCTAAGCGTAGCCCACAAGCTTCTGTGTATCTTGATCAGCTGTGTTGCAGCCAGCTCCATGGTCCATTTCTGCCCACCTTAAATAAGAGACTCTCAGGCAAGCCTGTGTAGGTTACTCCAAACACCTAAGAAGCAGGTGCCCAGGTGAAGGTGCAGGAGGTAGACTGAAGAGGCTGTAGTACACCAGGGGCCCAAGTCTCTGGCTTCACACACATCAGGTACTTTTGCAGCTAATGTGCCCTTTTCATTGCATATGGCTAACTGCAGGTTGATTGCCCTAACAATGTATGAATTTTCTACTACTTAGAGCATCATTATTGTTTTGAAAGACTTGATATGGAAACATTGTTAGATTGTAAGACCATTTGAATCATCAAGAGAAATTTCATCATTTTATAGTTTTCAGTGCAAAGAAAGAGAAACTATTAGCTCGTCAAATACTTCAATTATTGCAAATTTGTGAATAGTTATAAACATGGTTTTAAATTCTTTTTATCACCTATCAGTCTAACTAAATCTTCTTGCTAATTCTTGCTAATAACTATCAAAAGTCTGAAAAGATTATCATTAAAAGGACATGATCAAGAATCGAGTGCAGCCTTGTAAAGCATAAGAGCTGATATGAAAAGTCATGTCCATAGAGGGAAGTGGCTAAGATCCAACCAGAACAACCCACCTGCAAATAATAACTATAAACAATGGCTACAACACAAAACAAATAGCTTATGGCACTTCAGTGCCTGCAGGAGGAGGTGTATTCCTTTGGAGAGCCTGTGCCCAGTGGAGGAAAATTATATGGAATCATTAGATTTTCCCCACATTTTAGTCTGCAGTCCAGCATGAAGAGTAGAGCAATGGGGATGCCAAAGGAAATTTCACAGCTTTCTGCTCAGAGGAACCACTGGATCTGCATCAACTATAAGCTGCTACAGAAAGAGAAAAATGCTGGGGATGGAACCCTGAAATGTTTTTTGACCATATCTCCAAGTAACCTCTAAACTGTAAGTTCATGGAGAAAAGTCAAAGCAGCTCAGGGCAAGACCAAAGGTCTGAGATGCCAAACAGAAGAGTTTGAGCTGAAGTCTAACCAAGGTCATTGTCCACCAAAAGTCATACTCGTTATAGACAGATTTTAAAAAATACAGTGTCCACAATGAAATGGTCATGATTTCTATTATATAACAAAACATTCATCCAACACAGGAAGCAGAAAAGTAGAACACATTCTCCCAAGCAAATGATAAGAACAGCTCTGATACAATCAGATGTTAGAATGAGCACAGACGGACTAAACCAGTTGTTATAACTACCTGTATTAACTAACTCTGAAAAATAAAAGAATATATGCCACCAAGGAACAAAGAGATTGGAAGTGACACCGCATAAATAGAAACAAAAAAATGTATGGCCAAATGGAATGTGTTGTAATTGAAATGTACAACACTGGGAATAAAAAGGCTCTAGGTGAGTGTTTAAGCTCCCTGGCTTACCTGAGTGCCAATGAATAGGACAGAGGAAGTGAACTTAAGGGAGAACCAATAAAAATTTCAAATAATCTTTCTACCCATACCTCCCAGGGCCTCCCCAGTGAACCACAACCCCAGAACTTTTGTTTTTTATTCTGAGACACAGTCTTTACAAACTGCCGAGGCTGAGCTTGAACATGTGATACTCCTACTTTATTCTCCCAGATAACTGGGAATACAGATATACATCACCATGTTCAGCTCAAATTATTTCATGGACCAGTATTAGAAGACAGGTGAGACCAGACAAATAAGTCACAGGGAGACTACTTACATTCTATAGTATCCAAAACAAGATCAATTATTGCCAAATGCCAGGAGTCAAGTTAGTTAATAAACTGCAAATCAATGGGGGAAAATGTCTGGAGAGTGAAATCATTCTGTATCTTGACTCTCTTGGCAATTATAAGACTGAACACAATTGTCAAAACCCATCAATGTTTGTTTCAAACAGGTGAATTTGATTGCATAATAAATTAAAGTCCCAAAATAACTAGGTGAGCAGATATTTTTGAAAGAAGCACACTCAACACCGTTAGTTAAAAATCTTCAAAGATTGCCGAGCATGGTGGCTCACACCTGTAATCCCAGCACTCGGGAGGCAGAGGCAGGAGGATCGCTGAGTTCGAGGCTTGCCTGGACTACATAGTGAGCTCAGAGCCAGCCTGAACTACAAAGTGAGACCCTGTCTCAAAAAGGGAAAAAAAAAATCTTCAAAGATTGTGCTTGCAAGCACAATATGAACTCATATATACATATATATGAGTTCACATTGTGCTTGTATATATTGCTTATATATATATCATATTGTGCTATATATATATATATATTTAATATAGCTCTTGATCATGACTGTATTATTTCTCTTACCTTTATGGTATGTTATGTAAAAATATAAGCTAGGTGTGGTGGTACACAACTGTAACCCCAGCACTATGGGAGGCAGAGGCAGGAGGCTGGTAAATTCTAGCTCATCATGGACAGATTAACAACTCAGGTGGCCTTGTTTAAAAATTTTAAAAAGAGCTGGTGATACAGGTAAGTGTAAAGCCCTTAGGTTCAACTGTCACAATTAAATTAAGAAAATAATTTTTTTCTTAAGCTTTCCAAATAAGCAGCCTAAATCTCTCCCTTGCTAAAGTGTTTTACAAGTGTATCATCCTTTTCTGCAGATAATATCATGCAGAAAGGAAATAATACCAAGTTTCTTCAAGGAAACTAACTCAGAATACTGTGCAAATCAAATGGCTTCCTTCTGTATCATCCACTCACAGCTATTTAGTTCACTCACGATGTTGGGCAACCGTCACCAAGATCAGTTTAGCTCCAGAATATCTTTATCATTTCAAAAAGAAACTTCATACCCTTGGATGTTTTTATTTTTTAGTTTTGTGCTTTCACCTGCATTTCGGGGTGCCTTGACCCCTGCCTCTCCATGCCAAGCAAGGAGCGAATGAAATCATCCCAGTGGCTTGAAAGAACTTGCACTCGGTGTGGAGTGCTGTCTCTGCAAATCATCTTTCATGCTTTGAACAAAAGATGCTGCTCACACTCCTGCAGTGCTGCCCATTCTGGTATCTTCTCCATGCTGGCGGTTCCCTCCTGTGCAAAGATGGTCTCCATCCCTGCAAATTCGAACCTCTCCCCGAACCTACACACCGTACACACAATGGGAGTGTAAGTAATAGTGGGAACTTAGGAAAAAGAATCTGAGTAAAATCAAACATCAGACAAACCAGGCCTGGGAAAGGTCAATAAGCCAGGCACTTTCAGTACAGGAATTCTTAGTGTTTCTGAGTGGTATCATTCCAATGATTCAGCACTCATTTCTGGATCCCACCCGCCAGTAGCTGGTCCTGGGATCCGGATTGGTCTCATCTGACACAGGCCAACCCCTGAGTAAACCAAGTGTATTCTGCTAGACCCTCTGAGAATGGGGGGGGGGGAGTTTTGCTAGAAAAACTACTGAATATCTGATATTATGCCTCACAGATTTAGCACCCAGTTAATCAAGTGTAATCATGTAATCATGCACAAGCTAAAATGAGGCTGAAGAAATGAGCCCGGTCACAGAGGACAAGGAGAACAGCCCAGAAAGCTGTGCCCAGCATGCTCAGCAGAGTGAATGGGCAGAAAAAGCCAAATCCAAGCAGCGCAATTATCTGAATCAGAACAATTCACAGCAGGGTCCAGACAGAACCTTAGATGCCACTGCCCTGCAGGTGAGTCCAAAGGACCCTTTGGAGAGGGGACTTTCAGCCTCAGCACTGAGGCTCGGGTCTCAGCTGAGTAGGAAAGAATTTAACACAGGGTCCCCAGTCCCTTCAATGACTTGGCATGAAAGGGAGGGAAATAACCACCAGATGGGATTCAGGCTTTGAAATCAGCCAGGCCTTGGTATCATTTTCAGCTCCTCCTCTTCCGAAGCATTCAAACTTCTGTGAATTATTTCACTACTCTCACAGTTGAAGTTGAACCCTCTGCATCCACTTTTTCCACATTCATGGGTCCACCTAGCCATGGACCAATAATGGCTTTTATAAAATTGTATGTGTACTAGACATACACAGACATTTTTTGTCATTGTTCCATAAGCAATACAATACACAACGATTTAATAGCATTTACATTGTGTTTTGTGTCACAAGTAATCTAGGGACGGTTTAAAGTCTCCCGGAGGATTGTGTAGGTTCTGGACCAAAACTAATATTTTATATAGAAGATTTGAGCATCCACGGTGTTTGGTATCAATAGGGTTTCTGGAGCCAACGCATCATGGATACCAAGGGAAGGCTGTATGACTATTATTTTTATGAATAATAAGAATTATATGGCAATGAAAGGCCTATAAAATAGAGACCGAAGACTAGAATCTACCCTAAGAGGAGAAGTAATTGTGACCCCACATCCCGGCATCTCCTGGTTTCCAGGGATGGCGTAGAGTTGAGGCAGCTCGTAAAATTTTCTTACTCCACTTGGCAGAAGCTAGTGAAAGTAATAGTCAAACAAGCATTTTCTGCAATGAGTTTCCTCCTTCCGAGTGAGCTAATATTATGGATGGCAAGCAGACAACTCAGGCCTCCTCTGCACCGTGAAGGCCACGTGATCAGGCCCAACCGCGCTGAAGAGCCGCTCGCTGAACTGCAGCTTCTGTTCACAGAAGATCTATCTTCCAGCACCAGGATGAATGCCAAAGGGGGGCGCTCCGCTCTCTTCCAGATCTATACGCTCTAGTTTTCTTCGCAGAGACATAATGGGAAACTGCCATCTCAATGGTAAAGTCAATAATTATTTAATTCGTGTAGAACATGCTGCCTTCATTGAGAAGCCAGCAGTGAGCAGTTCTCGGCCGCACAGACAGACCGAGTCTCATGGGCCCCGTAACACGGCTGATTGACTATGCTGTAGACACAGTGTACATGGCTGTGGTGGGAAGCAGGGGGACAGCGAGGTTTAATGTCTGTCACTTACGCAGCGTGTTTGTAAGCAGAGCCTCCACAGGCATCAATTAAAAGAAGATAAGCTCTGAAGGAAGAGAGGAAGTGGGTGCCACGGGGAGGAAGAAGGAAGGGAAGCATTTACAGAGCAGGCATTTAGTTATTATCTTATGCAGACCAGAAACTCTTTGACAGATGAATGTATCTTAGAGGAATAAAAATGAGAAAATAAATTACCTAATAAATTGCTTAAATTGTACTGAATTTACTAGATACAATTTTTCAAGATATAATTTCCATAGCAGAAATCAACTAAAAAGCACTCTTGGTGGCACATGGGGTAGGGGTGAGGGGCCCCTGGTACAGGTGGCTGGATTCACTTGAATTTCTAAATCAGAAACTCACATGTTCAATAAAGTGCCTGAGCCCTTGTCTTGATCAGCAGATCGAGGCTCCTGTTATGTATGACTCATATCTAGATGTTCCCCCAAAGCCTCCTGGGCTCATAAACGGGAGTTTGGCAAGGTGACTGATCCTGCTCTGTGATTCTCAGCAGCGGATTCGTCCACTGATGTGTTTATGGCTAAATGTGATGTTGGGAGGTAAAACTCTGTTGCAGGAGGCTGGTCCCTGGAGTTGTGGTGCACACCCTCTCTCCTCCTTAGCCTTTTTCTGCTTCCTTTTTAAGCTCAATGGCTGACCGTACACTGAATCCCCTTATAGCACAAGCCAAATTAAACCTCCCTCTTTCTATTGTGAATGTCACGTATTGTGTCCAGTAAGCGGAAAGCTGACTAACACAAGCTTTATACTTTACTATTTAATCTAATATACACTACACAGACCTCAGGAAACTGTGATCAGTTTCAATCAGTCTCTCAGGTCAGATGTCTTTATTAAATAGATTTCTTATTCAAAATATGCCTGGAGCCATGAGTCTTCATGTCTTCATGAGACAAAGACATCACCTTTGCAAGAAAGAATCATGGGGACCACGATAAATGCTCAAGAGGTGGAAGGTGCTTCTAGCACCTACTGTATCTGAAGAGTCCAGAAGCCGATTTCGAGCATGACTTCTACCTCATCCCTGTGAAAGGAGATTCCCTTTAGGTTGATGATGAAAGTACTAGGGATAGAAGCCGGGCCCTTCATACTGAGCTACATCCCCATTACTTAAAAAAAAAAAATTAAAGCAGGGCCTCATTAAATCACTAAGTTGCCCAGGCTGGGCCTGAATTTTCAAGCCTGCTAGCTCAGCCTTCCATAGTGCTGGGATTGCAGGCACGTGGAGCCAGAGACACTAAGAGACAAATCAACTCAGATAATATTAAAGAGCAAAGAATTGGAAGGATTCGGATTCAGATTCAACGTCACAGTGCCAACCTCACAATATGTTTTTCCATTAACCTTTCTTTCATAAGAGACACCTTATAAAAGATTAAATTCACCTGTAGGAGACTCTAAAGACTGAATACACGGTTTGTTTGTGGCCACAATAGGCATAGAAATTGGCTAAAATATAGTTTAAAGTCAAGAACCTTTTTTATTTTCCCCAAAATATGTCTCTACATTTATTTCTTTGAGCATGACTACCATCATTTAAGCCTACCTGACTAAAAATAGTAACAACAATAACACCTTACATATCAATATATTTTAAAATATTTTCCAAGTATACTTATGACATCATTTTAAGCATCTAAATTATAAGGCAGGAAGAAAAAATATTATTATACCTACATTGCTGGTGAATCAACTAATGCTCAGGCACATGAAAAATTAGAGGGAAAGACAGTTGAAAACCAATTTCCACTGGTGGTAGTGTCTGAAGAGCTAGCCCTATGCACCTTCAGGAAAGGAAATATTTAATTAAAATGCAACAGACAGGCTTAATTCAGATCCATAGCAGGATACATCACTGTCACATTTATTCTATCTCTTAGTTTTCACACAATCTCTCTGATTTTCAAAATACTTCATTCATTCATTAACCAAAAAAGACATTTCTCAGATTTTGGTTGAAAATACTATATGTACTACCTGAAAGTGGAAATGTTTCATCTAAAAATATTTAAAACAAATATTTTATTTGTTTTCTTTTTTTTATCTTTCAGTAACTAAAGATAAAATAGAGGCAGCTCTCTGGGGAGGAAATATATTTCACTGCAATTGTCCACCCAAATTACTAAATAAACTTACCAACTATAATAAAAATAACAAGCCCTGGCCAGGGATTTAGCTCAGCGGTTCTGGTGTCTGCCTGGTGAGCACAAGGTCCCGAGTTTGATCCCCAGTACCACATACCACAGTGCCAGCCATGGTAACTCACACCCACCAGCAATCAGCACCACACACCACGGTGCCAGAGGTGGTAGTTCATGCCTGTCATCCCAGCACTCAGGAAGCAGAGGCAGGAGGATTGCTATGAGTTTAAGGCTAGCCTGGGCTACATAGTGAGTTCAGAGCCAGCCTGAAGTACAAAAGTGAGACCCTGTCTCAAAAAAATAATAATAATAAAAAGCGGGTATAGGGTGCTCTATTTCCTCCTGACTTCTTTCTGTGTCCTTATAAGTTCACTGTTCTGAACCCAGCCAGCTGCAGTAAGTTTCTAAGTTTCCCAGCCTGGACTTAAACTTGCTCTCTCTCTGCCTAAGCCTCCCAGAATGTTGGCATTATATTTCATATTGCATGTATGTTCTGATTAGAAAAAAATCATCCATTGATAATTCACATATTTAGTATGAAGTCCACTGAAGGCCACCTACTTTCAACCTGGCAAACATTTCTTTTCTAGGGAAAATAACTATTCAAAATTTAAATTGATTATATTCTTGGTCATTGCTATTATTTCAATTATATGGTCCTGTGCTTTCCAAACATTATTTTCATCACATCACATAAAAATACATGCCATACTGATCTATTAGGCAAAGGGTATGTTGCACAAAATCAAATGGTGATATATTGCCACTGCTCTAAAAAAGAATTGCTACTCTAGAGACAACTCCCTTCCTAAATGGCTATAAAGGCCCCATGCTCCAGAAAAGTCAGAAGGAAAGATTACCTCCCAACTTGTGCATTTATTTTTACGGCGGCAGTGGATTCTTCCCTCCCACTCCAGCCTACAACATACCCCAGTGCCTGTCAATTCCCAGACCTAATCCTACACCAGTTTCCCAAATCCCAACAGGGCCGGTGCACTGAAATGACACGATATGGTCGGCTTGTGCCAGGCATCTGAGTCAAGAATTATAAAGTGAATGGATCTATCTGTCTTTATAAGTGCATTGTGAACTTTACAGTTTAATATTAAACTTGCATCATAAAAAATGGCTCATAAATGGCTAATAAAAGCCTAGTTTACAGCTTATAAAGTACATCAGTACTTTACACTGGTTTTCCCAGGAAGATTTATGTGGAAGCTTTGTCTCCTGGTTAAAGATTATTCTCCTCACTTCACACCCCCCCAAAAAAAATCTGCAATAAAAACAACTATTGAAAAATGACCCTTTCATTTGATACCTCTGTATGGTATCAAATCTGAAGCCTCCAAGAAATCCAAACCCCATACGTTCATGCTCATTAATGTCACAGGAAATGCCCAGGGTTCCATGGCCGAGATGGCACCAGAGAGGCCCAGGGTGAGTGGTACCATGAAGACTCCCTGGGAGGTTCAGATAAATTGGCAGTAACCTTGAGACCAAATAAGGTCAGCACGCACTTTAGAATGAAATCATGTGTCAGCCCCAGTCCTGAGGGCACAAAGAGCTCCGCGAAAACCCCAGAAGGGCCAACATGCCAAGCTGTAAGCTGCAGAATCAGTGGAATCCCCGTAAAAGCACCAGGAGATGCCTTTAATAAGCTCAGTGAGATGCTACAGCACCCCCCTTCTCTCTCTCTCTCTCTCTCTCTCTCTCTCTCTCTCTCTCTCTCTCTCTCTCTCTCCTTCTGTCTCCTCAGTTTAATTCATTCATGATCTATGTGACTGCAATTCACTCACCCCCTCCACCCTATTTCGGTTTTTATTATCCGCTGCACTGCTTTATCCAGGTTTATATACTTCATTATGTTCTCTGCTGTCACTTCTCTTATTTCATGTTTGATTTTTCTTTTAAAGTTGGTGGCTGGCAGCTGTGCCGCCACTCTGCCCTCCTGCCAGAGACCGAGGTCTTCCATTATGCACTGACAACTGACTCTTGGCAGCGTTCAGGGTGCCCTGCCCTGGATACGAGGAGGAAGCCTGGATTTCTACCTCAGCCTTGATGCTAGAAAGCTATGATGTTCTGGGACATTTAGTTAGCTTTTGAGCAGGTCAAATACAAGAGAAGTGGTTAAGTACAATGACCATCGTGCTTGTCTAGAAAATGAGATAATAGCTTCTCCACTTCCTGCCCAAGATGATTATAAGGACTAAATGAGATGAGAGTAGTCAAAAAGCTTCAAATGCTAGAAGGCTCTTTCAAAGCTACGAGATTATATTAATCACGAGAAGGTGATTTCATCACTTTCTATGTCAACATATAATTTTTTATCAGATCAAGTAGCCAAGAGCTATGGTCCTCCTTCTGTCCTCTTTCTTTTTTAAGGGAATGTTCCCATATTGAACCAAGAAGGGCATTTAATTATCCATGTATGCCCAGCTGTCCGAGTGTCACTTTGCAAAGTGAGGTGCCAGAGAGAGGAGATCAAGGAAATAAAGAGAGTGGACCCTGCCCGTGTTCAGCTTTCTAAGCCCAGGAAGCCATGCTACAGTATAAGAAATGGCTACAGAAGAAAAAAAAATCCAGGAAAGGACTCATTTTCAGGCTGGAAAATTATATAGGGGCTTCTCTGCAGGAAATAAGACTTACCTATACCTTGGGGCTGGAAGGACTTTTCACCATCTAAGACAACACCGAAAGATTTTAATTCTAAAGACATAGAAAATGAGGTTCACTTTAATGAGGTTCTCAGTTCTTCTGTATGTTTACAAGAGTTATTGGTGCTAAGGAGCAATAAAAACACAGGCAGTCAATGTCCTTATGTCATGACTTTGAAGGAAAGCCAAATTTCATAGTCAACTGCAGCAAAGGCAAGTCTGAGTCATGTGTTGGGTCCTCTTTGATTTGAAGAATTTCTTCTCCCAACAAAAACATTGTAGCTCCAAAGTTTCATGAACCCCAGGCTCCCAACAATTCCTAGGGGGAGAATCCTGGTCCAAGGTGAAACAGTCCATGCCTTTCCTGGAATTAATTGTCCTGAATCTGAGAACAAGGATGGAGTTTTCTTCTAAATATAATGCAAACAGAAAGATGTAAGAGTTGCAAACCTTTATTTGGAGCCATTGGAGCCCCAGCATCCAGATGATCTCCATCTATGTTTTAGCTGTTCCAAATTAAAACAGCAGTTATCATCCCTACTTCACGTCAGCCAAATACGCTGGTAGTCAAAAGCACGCTCCCTCGGGCTAGGCGGTGGCGCAGAGATTGAGCATTTGCTTATTGTGCATGTGGCCTTAGAGTCCATCCCCAGCACCAAGAAGAGGGAACAAAAGGAAAGAAACAACCTCACTAATGTAGCGTGACATTATGATTTTCCAGAATCAGTCAATCCTTAGTCTAGTTTTCCCAACTCATTTCTGACCAAGCCCTCGCCTGCTAATTGCGCTCTCATCATGGACAATTGCTCGTGAGTTTCCCTGACCCATTTATTGCCACAGGTTTTCACAAATCCACATCTGTGCATCTTTTTCCTCCCTCTAGAACTTTCTTCCCTGATAGGTCTATCTGGAAACCTTGAACTTTTCCCGCAAGGCCCTGCTCAAACCCAACAGTTACCCTGAAACCTCCCGCCACACCACCAAGCATCACAGACGCAGGAGTCATATATCCAGGGGGAGAGCTTGCAACATAACTAGTGTTCACCTAGACCTAGGGAAAGGAGTGGCTGCAGAACACCATCAGCTGCCTGACCTGACACCAAGGACTTAACGCTTGAAGAGTGAGATTAATTCCACAAAACCGTACGAAAGAATGTACAATCAAGCCCCAATTTGGGCAGTGCAGATTGTAAATGCCAAGAGGAGTTGAGGAAAAGCAAAAGAAACCCATCAGAGCTGATTCTGCAAAAACTCCAACTTATGGCTCACTCGCACTTAGCATCTGAAAATAGTGCACTCCCACCAACGGTACTGCCACCAGCAAGTTATTGAAATTTTCTCCCCGTTGGGTGCAGGGAAAAGGAGAAGCAGAGATGGAGAGAAAATACAGGATTTACAAACATTCTCACCTGGAATGGAAAACAATAGAAATACAAATGAGACTGTCAAAATTTGCTTCGTCTCTTTCACCAAGCAATTCTATTTCTTGCTGTGTGTCTTAGAGAAATACTCAGCATTGTTACTAAGAGAGAAAAATTGCAAGCAAATACATCAGTAGAAACTGGTTGAACACACTTTATTATGGCTATACCATGGGATCCTATTGCAGCCATTAAAAGAGAATGGTGTGTTTCTTTATGTACTGTCATAGAAAGACTATCAAAATCTATTATTAATCAGAAAAAAGAGCCAGTTGTGAAAACACATTCTTATGGTGTGATCATGTTCATATACAACATGGAAGCAGAAAATACTGCACCTCTGTACAGTCATTTATTTATATGTTAGTCATCCATTTAGTTCCTACAATGTACTAGACAAAGCCCTAGGACACCCAGGGCCTAGGTGTTAGAGAATCCATGATGACCACAAGAGCAAAAGACTCTGGTCTTCTAGAATTTTACCTGAAGTAAGAACAGATAGATGTGAAACCAAGCAATTACATAAAATTCACAATTTATCAAATGATGGTGTGAGCCATGGAAAGCAACGTGTCAGGGTGAGTGGGAAAGGTAAAGACCACAGAAACAATGTTGATACTTTCAGTAGTGGGGTCCGAGATTAGAAGTCTGCCAGAAGTGAGGATCGTGTTGATAACATAGAAAGAGGATTCCCAGGAAGTGTACAAATGTAATGACAAAGGAACCGGCCCATGACACAGAGTTGCTGGGGCTGTGCAGAAGACTTCAGCTTTTGTTCTAAAATTCTCTAGTATCACTGTGCTGTGCTGAGAATGCTGGGGTGGGAAGAGGCAGGAAGACCCCTGAGCAAGTTACTAACATGATCTAGCAGGAGATATAGATAATTTGTACTGGGATGCGGGCAGGGAAATAACTGATGAGAAGTGGTTGCATTCTGGCTGCATTTTCAAGTTGGATTCAGGAAGGAAGCAGCAGACATAGGAAAGGCATAGAGTGTGTCTGTCCTTGAGCTTTAGGCCCATAGTACGGAAGCTCTCCCAGAGTCCCGTGTGTCTGAAAGGTGGCTCCATCATGGGGTGTTGTACCTAGCAGGGGCTTTATCCACTGATGAGTTCATGGCTAAATGTACTGTTAGGAGGTGGGGCCTGGCTGGAGGCTTGTCACTGGGATGTAACGTGGAAAGGTATATTTTTGTCCTTGGCTCCTTAGCTTGCTTTCTCTGTTTCCTGGTCTCCAGAGATGGAACAGCTTTCTTCTGTCATGTCGCTCTGCCATGTTGTTTCTCATTTGAAACTAGGCAAATACTATGGTTTAGATCAAGAATGTCCCCTAAGGTCTCATGTGCTCCAAGGTGGGGCTTTTGTCTAATGGGAGCTTTGTTCTTATAGGTAGATTTATCCACCAGAGGGTTCAGCAGCTGCATGTGCTATAGAAAGGCGGGGCCTGGTTGGAAGAGGTGGTGCTGGGTGGGGGGGTGGGGGGACCTGGAAGGCTGTGTCTCCTTCCCCAGAACCTCTCCTCTCTCTGCTTCCTGGCCACTATAATTTCAGCCGCTTTGATCTGCTAATTCCTTTAGTCACACGCTTCTGCTTTGGAGCCAGCCAACCAAAGACTGTGAAACTGTGAGTCCAAATAAACTTCTCCTTGGATGGGGGGATATCGCTCAGCGGCACTGCACCTACCTTGCAAAGATGAGGCCCCAAGTTCAATCCTCAGTACAGCCTAAACAAACAAACAGACAAACAAACAAAACTCTCCATGAGTATTTTGTCCCAGAGATGGGAAAACAGACCAGTAGAGACAGCATAATTTGGAGGGCTCTAAAGACGCACAGACTAAAGATCTGAGGCGCACACTGTGGGGCAGTAATGGCCATACTCTCAAGCGCACATGCCATGACCCAGCATTGCCATGGCAGAACTCCCAAACGTCTGAAATTAAATTTTCTGTCAACTCGACAGAGCTGAGACTTAGTCATCACGTTGAGATTTGGAGAATGAAAAAAATGTTAATATTTCTTGCACATTGGAACTTGTGTGGTTAGATTTCATACCCATCAGACAAGAAACCACATGTGAACTGAAGGGAAGGGAGGGGCGTGGAAAAAATAATTTAAGTTCTATTGTGTATGGGTAAAAACTCTGCATGATGAATATGAGCACTAAGTATGGCAAATATGGACTAATACATTTTTTTCTTAAAAAATGATAAAATGCATATCAAAGGATAAAAAAGGACACAATCAACCCATAAGAATGGTTGCATCTGGACTGCAGTAGAACCAGGCATATCCTATGAAAAAGTCTTTTTATTTTCTTTTCTCTGTGAGCTCAATGCTGTTTACTTACTTTCCCACAAAATTGAATTTCTGTGATATGTGTGATTAGTATTGTTTTCAATCTTCCCTTCACACAGAAGACTAGCTGTTGAAAAATACTGGAAAAGATGCCATTTTGTCTCCTGTGCTGGCCCTTCTATCACTCCGTTTTACTATTCAGACAGAGTCTGCACCATGCCTTACTAAAAGATATGTCAAGGAGGAAAATATAAATTTATTTTTCTTCAAAATAAAACTATATTTTAAACACTAAGTAACTCAGTAAAGATATCTCACTGCAGCCACTTTTCAAGTGAATCAGCATCGTGCATGCACACACTTCTCCAGCAAATCTGATTTGAAAGATCCATCTGCTTTGGATAGCAGATTACGTTTAGATACACAATGCTTTCAGACATAGAAATCTATCTCTGCAATAGCTCTCTTGTAACACTGTCTTGTTTCAGAGACTAAGAATCTTGAATGGGAGAAAAAGATGTATAGCTTGGCTGTGAATTGCTGCTGTAGGAGTGGAATGGATGGCACCCAGTCCCTTCGAGGAAAGAGAGACTGGATCTGAATATCTACTTTGTCACGTTAAATGCACGAAGACTGATGCTTTGGACTATTCAAAGCAAAACTGATCAGTAAGTTCAGACTCGCAGAGTTCCTGTAAGTGACTCCATGATCATCAACATGCCCGAAGAACCTCAGGGACTCCTCCCAGTGTCACAGACCCCATGTGCAGCATGAATGTGTTTCTGCTAGAGTCCCAGCAGCATCAATAGGACAGTTCCATGGCCAGCTTCCCTTGGCTTAGTTTGGCTCAATCTGCAGCCTGCTAAGGTTCCAGACACCATGTAATTCCTAACCCAGCAGGTAGCTCTGAGGTTGAGTTGACCCTACTCATGTTTTCTTGAGGAAATTACTTCAGACCACTCTAA
>PVIC010035820.1:0-18865 GCA_004025085.1 Thryonomys swinderianus
GCGGGTAAAGCATCCAGCAGATGCTTGGCGCGTGTCACCAGGAATAAGGCAAGGCAGGGGTGGGTCTTGGAAAGTGGGGTCTCTATGGACACGAGCCTCGTTGCCAGACAGTGGGATCCACTGGGCTTCTGAGTGCAGTGCTCTACCAGCTGGTGCCGGAGGGTGATTAGTCTGTCTGGACCTGTCCAGTGGAGTGTCCTGCATCCACACTGCCCGTGGGTGCCTGGCGGCAAGCTGACGCCTGCCCAGGCCAGTGTGGGGTTTTGGGAGGGGCAGAGCTCAGTGGGGCTGGGTTGAAGGCTGGGGACCACCTTTGCCGGGCTGCTAACACAGCCGCTGTGGGGAAGTTCGAGGCGGCCTGCAGGAGCCACGATCCGGCCGAGCAGGGCGGGTGTAGCAGGAGGAGGAAGCCAGAGTGCGGCTGGCGGTGGGGGAGGAGTGCCGGGAACCAGCTCCCGCCCTAGAGCCAAGTGGCAGGCCCAGCGGGGCCCAGGCTCGTGCCAGGGAAGATGGGTGGGTGCTCCTGCAGCTCGGGCACCTTGTCTTCCCAGTGGCTGGAGCAAGAACTGCACCCAGTGTGGCTCTGCTTCTCCGCTGCGATAGCAGTTTGTTATGTGTAGATGGCACAGTGGCCCCTGCGCCCTGGCGAGCAGGATTGGCAAGGACCCTCTGGCCATCCTGGGCAGATGCCATCCTTGTCCAGGCCTGCTCATCCCTCTCCTGCTCCCGCCCCGGATCTTGGGGCCTTGGCATCGTGCCTCAAGCCCTCCCTCGGCCAGCCCACTCACGTTCAGCTGGGGCAGGACCCCACGTCCACGGCTCTTCTGGGCTTCGGGCCTGTGGCAGCGGTGCGGGGAGCTCGGGGGTCTCCGGTCCGTGTTTCAGGCCCATAGGTCCGTGTGACTTGAGTAGGTCCCCTGGCCTCACGCCCCGGGTGGGTGCGCAGCCAGGACGTGGGAGTGCGCACTGGGGGGCAGGTGCCCCTCTGTGTGCAGGGGCGGCCCTCGTGGAGCCCGACTGCTGGGTGTTCCCCGAGCAGTCGTGAAACGGGGTGAGCTGGAGGCAGAAGCCCAGGCCCCGCTGTCTCCTCCCTCCCTGGAACTCAGTCCCCTGTCACTCCACATGGGTCGTCAGGGAGCCACAGGTCGGCGTGCGCTTGTCCAGGCCATGGGGAGCTGCTGCTTCCTCTGCGCCCGAGAGGCCTGCTTGTCCCGCGTACCCAGGGAGGAACGGGAAGCAGCAGCAGGTCAGGAAGCGAGAGGGAGGGGACAGGTAGAGCCGGCACGCGTGCCCCGGGAGCGCTGGCCTGGGTGACACCTGGCCGGGCCCTTTTCCTCTGGGAGAGGAGGCTGGAGCCCCTGCACGTTCCCGGCGCCTCGGGTGGGCCCAGGTCCTGCGAGCCCGGTGGACGGCAGAGCCGTTGTGTAGTCAGCGGGAAGCAGCTCCCGGTTGGCCCCATCCTTTAACAGAGCCAGCGGGGCCAAGGCTTGCTCCACGGGGCTGGCGCGCCTGTCTGACAGAAAACCCAAATGGAAGGAGAGGAAAAAATAGCCATTTATAGAGCATCAACCCGTGTCGGGCCCACTGCGGGGCGCTCAGATGCCCCGGTGGTTCGGCCAGGTCTCCCCCAGAACTGCAAAGGTGACCTCTTTCTGCTACATCTGAGAGCACTCAGCACTGGGACTTAAACCAGGCCCTCTGGACCTCGGGAGCGAAGGCCAGTGCTTACTGAGCATCCTCTCGGTGCCTGGGCCCCTCCCCAGCCCACTGCACAGATTAATGAAAGGGGAAGTCAAGGCATGGGTGGTGGTGTCATCTGCCCAGGGTACCGGCAGGGTTCATATCTGGCCACTGGAGCCATCGTGGCCTCCCTGGTGCCTCAGGAGCTGCCGGAGACAGCAGGGTTTGCTGCAAACTTGCCCCCAGCTTGTCCTTGGAGGTGGGCAGAGCCCTCGGGTGGCTTGGCGCAGGCCTGGTGTGGGCTGGAGGGTGAGCGTGGGGCAGGTGACGTCAGCGCAGAGTCAGCGCCCTCCTGGGGGCCCCGTGAGGGTCTGTCCCCGCTCTTGTGCTGCGGGCTGCAGATGCGCTAGTTCCTGCCCGGGAGTGGAGGCGGAGGTGGGCTGGCTCTGGAGAGGATGCCGTGAGCACCTCGGGGTGTTGGACTATCCACCTCCATCCACAGGGGGCCACTGGGCCCTTCCCCGTGGTCGGAGGACTTGAGCGCCACACTTGTCCCAGGGCTAAGGACTCCGGAGGTCAGGTGTCCGGGGCGGCGGCAGGGGGGCACTGATTGGCAGACAGGGCATGACTGTGTGATCCACAGAGGAGGCTGGCAGGGGCCCGGGTCAGCTCAGGACCACGGAGAGCTCCATGGGGCGTCCTGTCACCTCTGTGACAGCGGTCACGGAGTCTGCGCCCCAAGGCTGCGGCCTGGTGGCTGACACCCCAGTCCCGCATTAGCCTCCTGTGCATACTTGGCAGCATTCAGCCTGAGCCCTGACTGAGGTCATGGCCGGTCATTGTGATGGTCACTTCTGGGGGTAACTTCAGCTGGATAAGGAGCACCTGGTGGAGCAGGAGCCATGCGATACTTGTGCCTGGGAGGGCGTCATTGCAGGAGATGGTACGGATGCTGGGCAGGATGGGGTCGGCACGGTCCAGCCAGCTGGGGACTGAGGGCACACAAAGGCAGAGAAAGTACCTATTTCTCCTGGGACTGGGGGTTGGGACATTTCTGCCCTTGGACGTCAGGACTCCAGGCCCTCTGGCCTTGGACTTTATGACTTAACACCGGGAACCCACCAGTTTCTCAGCCCTCTGGCTTGGCACTGAGGATGGTATCACTGGACCCAGTGCCTGGCCTTAGATGAACCCTGCTGCGGGCATCCCAGGGACTCCAGCTGGTAGGCAGCCCGCCAGGGGACATCTCTGCCTTTGTGACCATGTGAGCCACTTCCTTCATCTTTTCCTGTCTGTCTTTCCAGAGGTGGGGAAAGGGAGACCGCGGCTAGGCTCAGCTTCCAGGGTGGGGCTTACGCTCCGGGCTTACACTGCTGCAGCCCGGGCGCAGCCTCGGCCTCCTGTGTCAAGGATGAACCCGCCTCCAGGAAGCACCTGGCTGGTCCCCGCTACCTCCACCCACTCAGACAGGAGATACAGGCCCCTGGCCTTGGCTTCACCTTACTGGGGTGTCCACAGTGTCCTCGGGGTGGGGGTGGTCTCGGGGAGCCAGTAGCCCTCCCTTTCTGAAGCCCAGAGGAGTCTGTGCTGTTCCAGTTTGCTTCTGCTTCGGAGGCTCCCCTGGGGGCCCCAAGCTCTGCTCCTTGTCTCTGTGAGACAGGACAGCACCTGCCCAGCCGAGGTCCCACCAGGGCACGGCTCGGAGCCTTTGCTGCTGCTTTGTCCTGCCTGTGGGCATGTTCTCAGCAGGCTGCAGTGTCACAGCGGTGAGAAGGGCTACTGCTTACTCAGCACTTGCTGTGCACTGTGTGCATCTTTATCCAACCCTGGTTCTCTCTGAGGAAATGGAGCTGCGGAGGAGGGATTAGCTTGCCCAAGGCCACACAGATAAGAACTGGCAGGGCTGGGTTTGGAGGTGGGAGTCTATGCCCTTGTATGCCCGTGATACCAGCACTCAGGCTGAGGCAGCAGAACTGTCCTGAGTTTGAGGCCAGCCTGGAATATGCAACAAGACATTTCCCTCCAAACAAAAATGGCAGTGTGCACTCAGGAGAGGGTGTCTGTCAGCTGGAGCCTGTGGGCGCTGGCTGTGTGGCTCAGTCCAAGGCCAGAGGCCTCACCTCTCAGAGGGTGGCCGGGCCTAAAGCCTGGAGTTCTGGTGTCTGAGGGCAGAAGTGTCCAAGGTCCAGGGCACATGGACAAACCTCCCTTCCCTGTCTTCCGCTCTGTCCACCCCTGACACACCAGTCTCCAGTGACACTTCGCAGACACACTCAGGAGTAGTGCGAGGCCCCTGTGCTAGGTGTTCCTTAATCCGTGTAGGTGCTGGGATTGAACCCAGGCTTTGTGCATGCCGGGCACATGCTCTGCCACTGAGCCACAGCCGGGCCACAGGACACTCAAATCAGCCACTATAGTCACCTTCTCTGACGGCCTGTCCCGACCACCCACCCTAGTTGGCACTGAACCTTTATCCCCACTGTTTTTCCCCAGGGAAGAGCTCTGGGTTTTTGTTCTCCTTGGTTTTTATTTTTAATTTTGTTTTTTGGGGTTTTTTTTGAGACAGAGTCTCACTTTGTAGTTCAGGCTGGCCCTGAGCTCACTATGTAGCCCAGGCAAGCCTCAAACTCAGCAATCCTCCTGCCTCTGTCTCCCGAGTGCTGGGATGACAGGCGTGAGCCACCACGCCCGGCACTGTGGTATGTGGTATTGATTGCTGGTAGGTGTGAGTCACCACGCCCAACATTGTATGTGGTCACGGGATTGAACTCAGGACCTTGCGCTTGCAAGGCAGGCGCCGGAACCACTGAGCTAAATCTCCGGCCCTTTAATTTTGTATTTATTAACGTTTTATTTAGACGGAGTCTCACTACAGATGTAGCGCAAGTCGACCTCACACTTGCCTTTCTCCTCTGCCTCCCAAATGCTGGGCTTCCGGGCAGATGCCACTATTCCTGGCTGCCAGACTCTGAAGTATGATCCTGTCTGGCTCATTGCAGCTTTTCCAAGGGCGAGAGCTTGGCTAGCTGGATCCCTCACCTCCTGAGCCTGGTGAGGTGCGGCCACACACTGGGCACTCAGCAAGCCCTGGCTGAGTTGGTAAATAGCACAGGCTGGGTGAGCTCTGTGAGGGTCCCTGCCTGCTGTGAGCTCATGCTCCTAGTGCACTCAGGAGACTGGCTGGCTTGTCAGCATCACTGATGGTTATTGTCACAGCTGAGGGTTTCTCAGTGACACCTGGGGAGAGGCAGACACATCATCTGCTGGGCCCCTATAACTGGGACACCTGACTTAAACCAAGAGAAGTTCTGGCTTGGGGACCAGACTCCCATGTGTGAATCTTGCCTTGACCATTGTCATGATGCCCTTTGAGGGGAGTCTTGTCATTGCTCTGCAACTCAGTGTCCCCATCTGGAAAAGCAGAGGTCATGACACCCTCCCCAAGGGGCTGGGAGGCATAAATGGGTCCCGGATGCTGGTGCTAATTTATCTGTTCAATCCCAGTAACCACATACAATGATATGATATCAGGTATGGTGACTCACGCCCACTGGCAATCAGTACCACACCCCACAATGCTGGGCATGGTGGCTCACACCTGTCATCCCACCACTTGGGAGGCAGAGACAGGAGGATTGCTGAGTTCGAGGCTTGCCTGAGTTCAGGGCCATCCTGAACTACAAAAAGCGAGTCTCTGCCTCAAAAATAAATAAATAAATAAATAAATAAATAAATAGGGCCAGGGATGTAGTTTAGTGGATCTGGCACCTGCCTAGCAAGCGCAAGTTCCCTGGTTCGATCCCTGGTAACCACATACAACAATACTGGGCATGGCAAGTCATGCCCACTAGCAATCAGGACCACATACCGCAAATGCCGGGCTTGGTGGCTCAAACCTATAATCCCAGCACTCAGGAGGTAGAGGCAGGATGATGGCTGAGTTCAAGGCTTGCCTGAGCTACACAGTGAGCTCAGGGCCAGCCTGAACTACAAAGTGAGACCCTGTCTCAAAAAAAAAAAAAAGAAAAGAAAAACACATGCACATGAACAATTAGTGAAGGAGCCCAAGAAAATGTGTGAGGCACTAGTGACTTAATCTGGGCTGACTTCCAAGGGCTCTTGAGCCCCCCAGCAGCCTGTAAGATAAGTGATAAGTACTGAGTCCTGTGATCCTCACTCTGCAAGTCCCCGTGAGTCAGAGCGCAGCCAGGCACTGAGGAAGATGTGTTTGGAAGGGCACAGGTAGCTGATAACCAGATAACCCCCAAAACCAGCCTGGCCAGGAAGCCCAGAGATGGCTAGGTCGGTCTGACCACGGCAGGTCTACAGAGACCTAGGCACAGAGCATGGCATTCACTCTCCTGTCTTGTCTCGAATTTGCTGTCACCAGGGGATTCTGTCTGAATGGCAGCTCCAGCCCCTGCCCTTTCTGCAGAGGGCCTCACTCTGGGGGCTCCTGCTGGGTAGATGGGGTGCCACATTACCTTCTTCCAGGTATGGCCTGTCCCAGTGCCTATCTCATCCTGCCAACCTGGTCTAACTGATCTTGCTTTGCCAGGGTGTTATCAGCATACAGAAGGAGCCAAGAGAAACCACTTCCTGAAGTCATGAGGGAGCGGCCCTGGTACCCCCAACCTATTGGGACCAGCACCGCCCCTGTGCTGGGGCAGCTGACGTTTAGCAGAGGTCTGCCTCCACCCCAGGTGTCCTCTCTACCCAGTCAGCTTCAACAGCTGCCCTTGGGCACTTGTGGGGCATAACTGGAGGACACAGGGCACTGCCCTGGCCCTGAGGATCAGAAACTAGAGTCTTCCATACCACCTGCTCACTGCAGTGACCCCATGAAGGTCAGAGCTTCACAACTTCAAATAGGTCCCTGAAGCCCCCCAAGCCCTAGTGTCAACTCCAGATTGTTGGATGAGACAGTCCTCAATGTCCGACTTTGGGGTCAAACTTTGCACGACTGTAGTGATACACACCAGGGACTCTGCACCCGCATCACAGATGTGGAGACTGAGGTTGCGCATGGTGGGTGAGGAGCATGGCACTTGAAAGCCAAGTGCATATCCGCCCTTCCCTGCTGCTCTCGGTTTGGAAAAGGGGGTATTGTGGTAGGAGGGCACTCATGACCAGGAAGAAAGCACAAGCCACAGATACACAGAATGTTCTAGATGGAAGGGTGGTGCAGTGCCAGCAGCCATGTGACCCAGTGCATCTCTCCTGACCCCAGAAATGGCTGTCACTCAGCCCTGCTGGCTCTGTCATTAATCAGAAGGGTGTGATCTGCCTGTCGCAAGCGCTGTGTCTGCACAAACTTGTTCACATGGGAAACGCGTCCTTGGCTGACAGTGTGGCTCAGTGGTACAGCATGCACGCGCAGCCTCCAGGCCCAGGTTCTGCCCTTAGCACCAAAGTCTCACCAAAACGGAAAACCCCAATAAAACATGGAGTTTGGTTCATAGCAACACACAGGCTCAGTTTCCTCCTCGGGACCAGTGTACCATGGTGGTGCAGGGAGCCTGGGAGAGGGGGGCAGGGCACCTTCTGTGTTATCCTTGTGCCTTTCCAATAAGTTCCTTTGAATCGGAAAGACGGAATGTACATTGCACGGCCATAAACTAATGGATAGACTTATAAATTAATAGGAAATGGTTACATCATGCGTACTTGTGAATAGCGATTCATTCAAAATAACCACCATGCGGTACTATGTGGGATTTAAAAGGAAATGGTAGGTTGGTTTGCACTGATAGGAAGATCTTTGGGATCTGTCATTGATTAAGGAAAACAGCCCGATTAGACTTTGTGTCTGGTATGACTAGAACCGCGTGGAAACCCAGTGGCACCCCCTCGGGTTGTTTATGCCTGGAGCTCAGTCTGGTGGGGGGCGGGGCTAATGAAGGGGAACTTTTATTGAATTTCATTTTGAAAATATGTTAGAACTAAATGTGTTCTCTTGAAAGCTGTGAATTAATTTTTTTTTCCCAGTGAAAACATATTGAGAAAGTTTGTCAGCGTGTCCGTAAGAGAGACAGATGGCACCCTGACCGAACTGAAGGGCAGGGAAAGGGGTACACGGCCAGAGTCCGGTCCCCCTTGGGGCCTGCCCTGACTAAGCTTTTCTGGAAGGTGTTTTGTTCTAGGTTAAAGCCCAGCCACGCGCCGGGTCGCTCCGGGTGGGGACAGACACGACTGCGGAGTCTCCAGCCGTAGAGGGGCTCACATGGCCCAGAGGGGTCCCCGGAGGAAAGGCTGTGGGAGCGGGAGGGGGGCGACTTCACGTGGGACCTTCTGGGCTGGAGGCCCTGTGACCCCCAACCTCAACCCCAAGTTGTTACATTCTTCTCTTTCACTCTTTGGAGACCAGGTCTGCCGCCTAGTTCCGGCCGGCTCTGAGCGCCCTAGCCCAGGCTGGCCTCGAAGTCCTGTCAGTCCCCGGACTTCAGCTGTTGGGACGCAGCCGCCAGGCGCCCTAACCCTGGAAATGCCCCCTGGCCTGCCCTGACCTCTGCTCTCCGCTCTCCACAGGATGAAGATGAGACGCTACAAGCTCTTTCTCATGTTCTGTATGGCCGGCCTCTGCCTCATCTCTTTCCTGCACTTCTTTAAGACCCTGTCCTATGTCACCTTCCCCCGGGAACTGGCCTCGCTCAGCCCCAACCTCGTGTCCAGCTTCTTCTGGAACAATGCGCCGGTCACTCCCCAGGCCAGCCCAGAGCCGGGGGGCCCCGACCTGCTGCGAACCCCGCTCTACTCTCACTCGCCCCTGCTCCAGCCGCTGTCCCCCAGCAAGGCCAGCGAGGAGCTGCACCGGCTGGACTTCGTGCTGCCCGAGGACACCACCGAGTATTTCGTGCGCACCAAAGCGGGGGGCGTCTGCTTCAAGCCAGGTACCAAGATGCTGGAGAAGCCGCCCTCGGGGCGGCTGGAGGAGAAGCCCGATGGCACTGACGGCGCCTCAGGAGCCCGGGGGCCTGCGCGGCGCCCCCCAAGACACACAGTGAGCGGCCGGGAGCGCGCGGGCGGCAGCCGGGCCGGGCGGCGCAAGTGGGTGGAGTGCGTGTGCCTGCCGGGCTGGCACGGGCCCAGCTGCGGGGTGCCCACCGTGGTGCAGTACTCCAACCTGCCCACCAAGGAGCGCCTGGTGCCCAGGGAGGTGCCGCGGCGGGTCATCAACGCCATCAACATCAACCACGAGTTCGACCTGCTTGACGTGCGCTTCCACGAGCTGGGCGACGTGGTGGACGCCTTCGTGGTGTGCGAGTCCAACTTCACCGCCTACGGGGAGCCGCGGCCGCTCAAGTTCCGCGAGATGCTGACCAACGGCACCTTCGAGTACATCCGCCACAAGGTGCTCTACGTCTTCCTGGACCACTTCCCGCCCGGGGGCCGCCAGGACGGCTGGATCGCCGACGACTACCTGCGCACCTTCCTGACCCAGGACGGCGTCTCCCGGCTGCGCAACCTGCGGCCCGACGACGTCTTCATCATCGACGATGCGGACGAGATCCCCGCGCGCGACGGCGTCCTCTTCCTCAAGCTCTACGACGGCTGGACGGAGCCCTTTGCCTTCCACATGCGCAAGTCACTCTACGGCTTCTTCTGGAAGCAGCCGGGCACCCTGGAGGTGGTGTCGGGCTGCACCGTGGACATGCTGCAGGCCGTGTACGGGCTGGACGGCATCCGCCTGCGCCGCCGCCAGTACTACACCATGCCCAACTTCCGCCAGTACGAGAACCGCACGGGCCACATCCTGGTGCAGTGGTCGCTGGGCAGCCCCCTGCACTTCGCCGGCTGGCATTGCTCCTGGTGCTTCACGCCCGAGGGCATCTACTTCAAGCTGGTGTCCGCCCAGAACGGCGACTTTCCCCGCTGGGGGGACTATGAGGACAAGAGGGACCTCAATTACATCCGGAGCCTGATCCGCACGGGCGGGTGGTTCGACGGCACTCAGCAGGAGTACCCACCCGCGGACCCCAGTGAGCACATGTACGCCCCCAAGTACCTGCTCAAGAACTACGACCAGTTCCGCTACCTGCTGGACAACCCCTACCAGGAGCCCAAGAGCACCGCGGTGGGAGGGCGGAGGAACAAGGGCTCCGAGGCCCGGCTGCCCGAGGCCAGGGACAAACTGGGCGCGGTGGAAGGCTGAGGCAGCAGGGTCTCTGGGGCCTCTGGCCGGCTGGGGCGGTGGCCACCCCTGGATTCCCTCCTGCCTCTCCTGCCGCCCTGGGGTTCTCGGGAGCCCAGGCCTGGATGGGTAAGCTCGGGGGGTTCTTCCCTAGTCAGGCCCTTGGGAATCGAGGGTTAGGTTTTTGGCTAAGCAAACTAAACCCCTCCCTTTCTTCCGGGAGAAGGGAGCAAGCCCAGACATCTATGCAGCCCTTTTGCTATCAGGAGTGCTGTGGCCGGGAGGTGCCACTGGAAAGTGGGATGGGTCCTGGGCCCCAGGAGGGGGGTGTATCCCGTGGGGACCTTCAGGGCCTCCCTCCTGGGCTGTGACGGGTATAGCAAAGCCTGCTTTGCCATCTCCGGGCTTCGGACCTTCCCCAGGGAAGGCTGTGTCAGTGGGTCCAGCCCTGTAAGCAGATGCACTGGGGCCCAGGAGCAAGGGGTCACCTAGCAGAGACAGGGTGCTGATGGCCCTGCATGTTGTGTTCAGAAGTGTGGGCTCAGAGTTAGGAGGATGCCTCTCCCTGTCTCACAGGGTGCCACCCAGCTGGGAGGACAGTGCCCGAGGCTGTCAGGCTCCTGTCCCTCATAATTGGACAAAGGCGGGCCTGAGGAACCCTGAGGATCCCTCCTTCTGAGTGCAAACCTGGTCTTGACATTCCTTCTTCCACCGCATTGCCGTGTGGGCGGATGGGCCAGCTGCTTGCGAGGACACCAGGCATCTGTTCTCAGGGTGCAGTGGGTGCTGGAGGCTGTGCAGAAAGCCAGTGTGGCAGGTGTGGCCTGGGGCATGGGGAGGTGGAGATGCCATGAGACCTGTCCTCGTTCTGCCTCTCCCTTCCTGTCACGCCATGCAGCCAGCACCAGCTGCCCAAGCTCACCACTACCCCGGGTGGAATCACAGCTGCCCCTCAGGGCCGACAGAGGCCAGGAAGGAGCCACAAGGCTCTCCTGGGACCAAGAAGGGACATTAAGGCCAGTTGTATGTCAACCCATTCCTCTCTGTTTCCTCGTCGGGGTGGGGAATGTAATTTGGTGCAGTAGATTCTAAGCTGCTATAAGAGACCGTGAAATACAGAAGTCTGTGTAAGACAAAAGTTCGTTCTAGTTAAATTGTCCAGAGCCAGGTGGTCCAGAACTAGTAGGGCAGCTCTACTTTCCTTCATTCACACCTTTCAATTCTGGGTACAGAGGGGCTGCTCTGGCTCCCACTATCACTTGTGCATCCCAAACAGAAAAAGGCAAGGAAGAGCACACCCTTTCTTGTTATGGCTGGGAGCCAGAAAGGTACTTCCGATGGTTTCTCATTGGCCAGGACTTAGTCACATGGTCACAAATATAGCTGCAAGGGAAACTGGGAAACTGTCTTGTGCCAGATCTTAACTTGGGAGATGGGTCAGTGAAGGAGAGGGGGTGGATAGAGGAACAAGCAGCCTTGTGGGGGAGGGGGAGGGGAGGGTCCTGCTCTCGCTCCTGTCCCTGTCTGCCCAGGGCTGGGGGCTGTGCAGTGACAGGTGTGTGCCTAGGAGAGAATGCCCTTCCCTGGGTCCCCCAGGTGATCCCTGGAGCCCAGTGTGCGGAGGCTGCCTGTGGAATGGTCCATTTCTGTGCGTGCGTGTATATTTATGGGCATGGGTGCATGCTTGGTGTGTATTTGTACATGTCTGTATCGATGTGTCCCTGTACATAGATGCTTGCGTGTGGGCGTGGGAGGCGCAGCCCAGCCGTCCTCTTTCCCAGGTCTTAGACCCTGTGGCGGCACTTCCAGTGGCTCCCCGAGGTGATTGAGATAGGAAGCCACTGGAGAGCCTAGAAAGCAAGACGAAAGGGATGCAGGGTCTGTCTGTCTGTCTGTCTTTCAGTCTAAGGAATGAGACTCCTCCGGACCTGAGGCTTTGCCCCGAGAGTCCTCTACCCTCTCAGCCTCTCTGGGCCACGGCGTCGTCCCCTTTCCCAACTCCCAGCTCCAGCGGGTTTTCTGAGTGTCTCACTAGGAAAATTCCTGATGGGTCAGGAGAACCGGAAGACATGCCTAGTGCGGCCGTGATGAGAGCTGGCCTTGCAGAGGGCAGGAAGTCAGAGGCTGGGCCAGCCAGCATTCAGACCAGTGGGGAGGGGGCGGGGAGGGCGCGGCCAGGGTATGCAGCAGAGAGTTTCCCATATAACCACAGCACACACTGGGAAGCGGGGGTGGGTGCCGGGCCACTCCCCCACATGGAGGAAAACCAAACTGAACGTGTCACCTGAAGGTGGCACACTACTGCCCTGTCACCATATCTGGATGTCTTTCCTGGGAATCTCAGGCCCCAAGGAGGCCTGTCCGTCCAAGCAAACAGCTGGCTTCGTCCAAACATGGTCACATAAGTTCCAGGGACAGGCACAGGAGAGCTTGGGGGGCAGAGGTGAGAGAGTGGGGGGCACACGGGACTTGCCCACAAAGAAGGCAGGGCCCTGGGAAATGCATACTTTAAGGACACCGATGATAATAGTATTATTTTTTTTGTAAAGGAAAATCAATATGTACATTCTGAAATCATTTTCTCTGTAAATGGTTGGATTTCATTTCACCCTTAAAGGGATGCTTAAAGGAGAAGATAATATTAATAATAAAAACAGCTATGAAGTCTGAAGGGTGTGCGTGTGGATGGTTTGTGGGTGCTCTGGGACGGGGAGGGGTATTTTCCTGTCTAGGAGCGGCCATCTCTTTCCCAGGGCCTTAAACTTGTGTTGTGACCGTGCCTAAAGGCCAGGATCTGAGGGGCTTCCAGGAGGCCTCCTCTTACCCAGATGGGTGCTGGCATCTGTCTTAGGGGAACCAGGAATGTCCCAAAGAGCATCTCAGAGATGGCAGGAAGAGGCGCTCAGAGCTCTGCCTGGGTCCCCTGCGGGGAGGCCGGGCAACCTCTGCAGAGTCAGCAGCGTTGACCAGAGCGGGATTCATGCCTCCTGAGCAGGCGCCAGGTGCCGAGCAGTCCTCGGGTTTCACCCCATCATCCCAAAACCCAGGAAGGAGCTGCCGCAGGTGCTGAGAGTGGACAGAGGGCAGGGCTGGATCCCACAGGATGGAGGCACTGGACATGAGACAGCCCTGCCTACCCAGGAGGGTCAGTAGCATCCCACACATAAGTTAAGCTTGGTCAAGTTTACAAATGTAAACTTTGTATTTATATTACTACATGTTTGCAGTACATGAAGAGTGCATTCATTGCGGGGAGTGGGTACATGTACATAGGACATCTTAATTTTTTTTAAGTCCCCCTAATCTCTTGGTCCTCTTCCCCTTGGGAATATTGGGATATTGTTTAAGCACATGTTTTCAGTACCTAATGTTTACATTCCTTGTGGGGATCTAAATTAATTATTCTCTGCCTCTCCTCCCTCCCCACACTCTCTCCACCTCTTGCTCCTATTCCCATTTGAGAAGGATCTGACACCCCACTTCCTATGACCTACCTTGTGTTTTGCTCTTTATACTTTGGGCTTGCCATGTAAGAGAAACCAGATGGTATTCAAGTTTGTGTGCCTGATGCATGTCACTTTAACATTATGGTCTTGAGGTTCCCTACAAATGACTCACGTTTATCCTTCTAAGTTTTCAACTCTTCAGTTGTGTGTTATGGCGAATCATGATAGTCACCCTCAATATTTCGGGTGTTTCGTATTCTGTGTTTATTTTGTGCCAAGAGAGCTTTCAAGGGGACACCCCCAGGACCTATCTCCCCAGTGAGGCTTCCACCACCACCCGATAACCTGAATTATCGATTATCCGTGAATTAGTCCATTGATGAGACCAGATCCCTCAAGGCCCAATCACCGTCCACTGGTCCTACCTGAATCCTGTTGCCATGGGACCAAACCCTCCACACATGAGCTCTTGGGACATTTCATATCCAAACCGGAACATGGAGAGACAGGAACAGTGCAGAGAGGCCGTCCAGCTTCACTGACATGACCCTCAAGAAGGCACCCACATCACGTGTTCCAGACCAGATGCCAAACGCGTTGCCTGGGCCTAATCCCAAGGAAAGTTTAAGAAATCCAATCCAAGTGACAACCTGTACAAACCTGGCTTCTCTCCTGCACTCCCAATTCCTTGCAATCCTATCCTTCCATAGCCATTGACAGCCTAGCCTTGCAGCAGCATCATAAACCACATTTCAAGGGCCTGTTCTAAACAGCAAAGAGCTTCTAGAGACAAAGTGCCAAGAGTAACGCAAATCTCAGTGGCCTTGAGGTGTGGCCAGCCTGCCCCATCCTCCCAGCTGCCCAGTGTCTGTCTGTGGAAGCCCATCTAAGACGAGAAGTGCCAGGTCAGATATGGCCTGCGCGTTGATCTAGGCTCATAACCTAAGCCTCGGAGCTATGGGATGGCTTGTTACACAACTAAATCATGGCAACAGATAACTGATACATTTTGCTTTTAGTGACAGAAGAGCTGATCCACACTAGTAAAGCAAAGAAGGGATTTCCTGGCCTGGTATCAGTGAAGTTCAGGGCTAACACTGGCGTCTGGCATGGCTGGAGGCTCAGCTTGTCGCAGCGTCGTCTACCTCTCCCTGTGGCTCACTCTGCTCCACCTGCCAACCCGGGTGTCCCTGTTCTGAAGGGTTGACCCTTTGCGTTAGCCGGTTTCCTTCAATGCCTCAAAACACTTGAGATAATCAACTGTTGGGGAGGAAATGTTTGTCTTGGTTCAGGGTCTCAGAGGTTTCAGTCCAGTCACTTGGCCAATTCCTTTCAGGCCTGTGGTCAAACTATAGCCAAGAAGCAGAGAAAGAGAGGAAGGGCTGTGTTCTTTTTTTATTTCTTTCTTTTCTTTTTTTTGAGACAGGGTCTCGCTTTATAGTTCAGGCTGGCCCTGAGCTCACTATGTAGTCCAGGCAAGCCTCGAACTCAGCAATCCTCCTGTCTCTGCCTCCCGAGGGCTGGGATGACAGGCGTGAGCCACCACACCCGGCACTGTGGTATGTGGTATTGATGGCTGGTGGGCGTGAGTCTCCACGCCCAGCATTGTATGTGGTTGCCCGGGATCGAACTCAGGACCTTGCGTTTGCGAGGCAGGCGCCGGAACCACTGAGCTAACCCTCTGGCCCAAGGGCTGCGTTCTTAACCCCTTCCAGGGCCCATCCCAAATGACTGAACTTCCTTCCACAAGGCCTCACCTCCTAGAAATGGGGCCGGCTCCCGGTAGTATCACAAACCTTTCACACACGGGCCTCTGGGAACACCTGTCCAGACTGTAGGACCCTCCCGCTACAAGATGGCCATAGTGGTGGCTCTGGGCGCCACGCCATCTCAGCTCCAAACGCAGCACAGAAGTCGTAGGAACATCAGTGAAGAGCTCCGTGAAACTGGAAGCAGGTTGGGGTAGAATCTGATTCCTCCAAAGAAATGTGAAGCACAGGCATGTTTCTCAGGGTCTCAGCAGCTCCCATCATGCCTTTCACCAGGCCCTGGCCCACGGCCGGCTTCGCTCCCGAGTTCTGACCTGAACGATGGAGATCTCCGCGGCACAGATCCTCAGAGGTGCTTGTGAGGTGCTTGGACAGCCCGACAGCGACAGCTGCCTGAGTGTCCGCTCACTGTCTCCTGAGTGTGACCCGAGTCATGCACCGCCTTCTCCAGTCTTCTTCCTTCCTTTAGCCTCTGGGACTCGTCTGTCCCATGGTGCTTGTCTTCCTCTTTCCTCCTCAGCATTCCTTCCCGGTTGCCTCCCTGGGCTCGTTTCTCTCCTGCACACCATTAATCAAAGGGCTCGGCCTGCACTTCACAGTGCTCAACAGAGTAGGGCTGCCTCCGTCTCCCCAGGGAGGCCCCTCTCCTGGGCACCCAGACACAAGTGGAGCCAGAATACAACTCCATGTCCCCTTCAAGGGTCTCCTCCTGTTTCTGTGTGCTCCACCCGTCACGTGACCTCACCGCTCGGTCAGCTCAGCTGGAACTCTGCAGGGACCTTGAACACTAATGGCGGCAGCCGCCGCTGTGGCTGAGGACTATGTTCCGGGGTTGATTACGATGAATGGCCCAGAGCTGGAGCACCAGGTCGGCAGCTGCTCATCACGTGACCCGAACGGACTCCTGACACTTTAAGTATCTGCTCAGTAGGAACAATTCCTGCCTCAGAGTGTTTTTGTGGCTGTTAAAGGATGTATGTCAAGCTGGATGTGGCTGTGCATGCCTATAATCCTGGCACACTGGAGGTTGAGGTAGGAGGATCTTGTGAGGTCGAGGCCAATGTAGATTACATAGGGAAAGTCTTCTTAAAAGGAAACAAAAGAATTCACAGTAAAGGCACAGTGGTACATGCTCATAATCCCAGCACAAGAGAGGCTGAGGCAGAAGGATTTCCATGAATTCAAGACCAGCCTAGACTAAATAGCAAGGCCTTGTCTTAAAAAAAAAAATCACTATAAAATAAATGACACATTGCCTTAATCCCCCTCAAAATAATCTGGCCTCGCTTTGAATGCATCTACCCTACTGCTCGCGCCACTTTCTGACACAGCTCTGGAAGTCCTCTTCCCAGAGTGTCTTTCTGAGGTGCGATCAAAGACGTGGAGGCTGCTGCCCCTGAGTTTTATCCAGTGGAAACATAGCTTCCTAAAAACATGTCACTCTGTCCCACGTTATTCACTGGTTTGGGCACTCTGTAACTTCTGGCTCTTCCCAAAGGCAAAATGGCCATGAAAGTTAAGTGCTTTGAATGGATTTGGGTCGTGGAAGCAGCCACCACAGCACGACAAGACATGAAATAAGACTTCCAGAACCGTTTCAGAAAGTGGCACGAACACCAGGATAAGTGCGCTTGAAGTGGGGGGCAGTATTCTGAGGGGGTGAGTGGCAATGTACCTGGGACTGTAATCACCTATTTTAAAATTCATTGTGTTTGTCGATCGTATGTTGCATAGATTAGTTCATTTAATCCTAAAAGGTCGCCGGGAGTAATCCTTGGAGTTTTACCTTCCTCTCTCACAGAGCCAAGGGGCGCTCGAAGGGGTTCCTTCAGGCATGGTGGGCGGGAACCCGGGAGTTCAGGGAATGGAAGGCAGACACTGCTCCTGATGGACTGAGGCTCCCTGTCACGGCGCTTCGCTGCCTCCTGGTGGTGAGCCGGCCCTCAGGCCTAGGCCCCCTGCCACCCACGCCCTCTGCTTCCACTTCCTTCTCTCTTGATGCAGTTTAGGATGTGAGGCAGTTTACACAACTACATGGTAAAACGGAAGTGCACGTACAGAAATATCACAGTCCCAAGACTCTATAAAAATCAAGCCTAAGCCATATGCAGAATAAAAAAGGAAAGGTGCCCACTCTCTTTGCCCTGTGATGAGAAAAGGAAGCTTCCAGAACTTGCTCAGGAGTTGGCCACACTTTGAGGACAGACACTCATGGAGGACACACCTGGAATGCCTGTGCCTTCCTCGCCATGGTGTCCTCTACACCCTGCCAGGGCTAAGTCCACTCTGGGTTGTGCTTGTGGGCTGTGCCCCATGAAATGCCCAAGGCCTGGGCCTCAACCCACATTCATGGTAATAGCACATGTTGAAATCTGTTCCCCTGGCTTATCCCTAAACAGTCAGGCCCCAGGGGCCCCAGCGCAGCCACCCCCCTCGTTGGGGTTCTCCTGTCCCCTCTGCTCCACTGAGGAGGGAGGCCTAGCTCCTTTTCCACTAGGGGAGACCTTGCAGGGTGATGTCATCAACAACCTGGGGCAGTTCCCCTCTGGTCTCACTCATCCGATAAGAAAGGCCTGGGGCAACTTCCGGCTGAGAGAGAGAGGCTGAGTGGTTTCCCTTCAGAGCCAGCACAGGGTGTTGGAGAAAGTTCCTCCTGTTTTCCGGCCTTTGCCTGGGGGACACCCTGGGTGGGACAGGCCATTCCACCAGCGTCTTGGCATGAGGACATCTGTGGGTCAAGTTCTAAGACTGACAGACTAGACAGGGCCCGAGTGCATGCTGGTGTCTCAGCTCCTCACCTCTGAATCATGGCCCCTGTCCACTGGCCCCGGGAATGTCTCTCCCTGGATCCCTGGCGTAGCAACTGCTGAAATTCTGACTTGGAAATACAGAAACGGCTCACTTTCCGTCCTAGCCAGTCTGCTGTCGAGGAGGACTACCACCCGCCCACAGGGCCTTTGTGTGAACTGGGAAAGGCCTCTTTTCCTCAGAACGTTTCACCGCCACCTCCTGGCAAGCTGCTCTGGGAGGTCGACGTTCTACCCCCAACCCTACCCCACACACTCAGCTTCCGTCCATGGTTTCCATCACCATGGGGCTAAGGAGTCCCTGCTGCCCTATCATGCTGCTCATCCCAGTCCCACGGACAGACAGACAGACAGACAGAAAAAGGCAGCTGACTTCCTGGCACCCGTCTGCCTGCAGGCCGGGAAGCAGTGAGAGCGGGTGACAGGACCAGGTACAAAGAGAAGCTGTTTCTACGGCACCATGCTCCACCGTCCCGCCCCTGGGACAGCCTGACCTGGGCAGCCTGCGGGGAGCTCTGACCTACGAACCCCAAATGGCCTCAGCAGAGCCATGATGTGGGAGAGGCCACGTTCCTCCAGGCATGAGCAGAGTAGAAGCAGTTGTTATACCCTGAAAATACGGTGGGTTAGCATATGATGAAGGGGCACCTGATGACATGGGATGAGAGAATCGTTGCATAAACATCTGACAGCTCTGTAAAAAAAGATCACTTCTTGGGCTAGGGATTTAGCTCAAGTGGTACTGCACCTACCTTGGAAGCACAAGGACCCGAATTCAATCCTTGGTACCACCAAAAAAAAAGAGAGAGAGAGACAGACCATTTTTCCCTGCCTCACTGCTTACACCAGTGGCAATCCCAGGCAAATGCATCAAAGATAAGTTTTAAAGTGTAATTCAGACCAGGCATGATCTGGCTCGGAGTCAGTGCCTCTGCCAGTCCTGTGCCCGACTCTGGCTGGCTGGCCAAAGGGGGCGGTTAGGAGCAAGCTAACGTCCCCTTTACCCTGTTCACATCACCTGGCATAGTGTGG
>PVIC010035821.1:0-18111 GCA_004025085.1 Thryonomys swinderianus
TTTTTTCCCATGTTGTTGGTTGCCTTTTAGCAGTGCCAGTGACTTCTTTGGCTGTGCAGAAGCTTTTCAGTAGAATGAGATCCCATTTGTTGATTCTTTCTGCTAGTTCTTGTGCTATAGAGGTTTTTTATTCATAAAGCTCTGCCTAAGCCAATGTCTCCAAGAGTTTTACCTAGCCTGTTTTCCAGCAGGCTTATTGTTTCTGTTTTAATGTTTAAGTCTTGTATCCACTGTGAGTTTAGTTTTGTGCATGGTGAAAGAGATACGTCTAGCTTTAGCTTTTGGCAGGCTAAAGCCCAGTTTTTCCAGCAACATTTGTTAAAGAGGCTGTCTTTCTTCCATTGGGGATGTTTGGCTCCTTTGTCAAAGATAAGGTGGCTTAGTGTATCCGGAGTTGTTTCTGGGTCTTCTAATCTATTCCACTGGTCCTTGGGTCTGTTACTTTGCCAGTACCATGCAGTTTATATCACAGTGGCTTTATACTAGAGTTTTAAATTGGGGATTGTAATACCCGCTGCCATGTCGTGGTTGCTTAGAATTGCTTTTGCTATTCTAGGTTTCTTGTGTTTCCAGATGATTTTTTTGTATTATTTTCTCTAGCTCTGTGAAGTATACCATTGAAATTTCAATTGGAATTGCATTGAATCTATATAGTATTTGTGGGAGTATAGCCATTTTGACGATGTCAGTTCTCCCGACCCAGGAACAAGGGATATCTTTCCACTTTCTGGTTTCCTTTTCTATCTGTTTTCAGAGTCCTATAGTTTTCAGAGTAGAGGTCTTTCACTTCCTTTGTTAGGTTGATTCCTAGATATTTCATTTTTCTGGGTGCTACTATAAAAGGGATTGCCTCCTGAATTTCTCTTTCAGTGAATCTGTTGTGTGTGTAGACAAAGGCTGTTGATTTTTGAGCACTGACCATGTATCCAGCAACACTACCAAATTTAGTAATTAAGTCTAGCAGGCTCTTGGTTGAGTTTTTAGGATCCTCTAGATAGAGTATCATATCATCAGCAAATAATGACAGTTTAACTTCTTCCTTTCCTATCTTTATTCCTTTTATATCTTTGTACTGCCTGATTGCTATGGCTAATGTTTCCAGTACTATATTGAATAACAGTAGTGACAGTGGGCATCCTTGTCTCGTTCCTGACCTTAGTGTAAAAGGTTTCAGTTTTTGCCCATTGAGTATGATGCTGGCTGTAGGTTTCTCATAAATAGCTTGTATTAAATTGAGATAAAGTCCATCGATTTCAATTCTCTGTAGGGTTTTGATCATAAATGGGTGTTGGATTTTGTCAAATGCTTTTTCTGCATCTATTGAGATAATCGTATGGTTTTTGTCCTTGAGTCTGTTAATATAGTGCATTACATTGATTGATTTATGTATGTTGAACCAGCCTTGCACCCCTGGGATAAATCCAACTTGATCAGGATGTATGATTTTCTTGATAACTGTCTGTATTCTGTTTGCAAGTATCTTATTGAGGATTTTTGTGTCAATGTTCATTAGAGAGATTGGTTTGTAGTTTTATTTTTTGGTGGGATCTTTCCCTGCCTTTGGAATCAAGGTGATGGCTGCTTCAAGGAATGATTTGGGGAGTACTGCTTCCCTTTCAATTTCATTAAAGAGATTAAGAAGTACTGGTAGTAACTCTTCTTTAAAAGTTTTGTAGAATTCAGCAGTGAAGCCGTCAGGACCAGGGCCTTTCTTTGTTGGTAGGTTTTTTATTACATTTTCAATTTCCCAGATTGATATCGCATTGTTTAACATTTTTATATCCTCTTCATCAGCTTTGGAAGTTCATATGAGTCTAGGAATCTATCCATTTCTTCTAGATTTTCCATCTTCTTGGAGTATAGATTTTCAAAATATGTGTTTGTGATCGTTTGGACTTCTTCTGGGTCTGTGCTGATTTCCCCATTTTCATTCCTTGTAGTATGGATTTGAGCCTTTTCCTTCCTTTGTTTGATAAGGTTGGCTAAAGGTCTGTCAATCTTATTTATCCTTGCAAAGAACCAACTCTTTGATTCATTGATTTTTTTTAATTGTTCTCTTTGTCTCCACTGCATTAATTTCTGCTCTGATCCTTATAATTTCCTCTCTAGTATGTGCTTTGTGTTTGTTTTGCTCCTTTTTCTAGTTGTCTTAGGTTCATCATTAGATTGTTTATTTCAGTTTGCTCTATTTTCCGACTATAGGCATTCACTGCTATGAATTTCCCTCGCAGAACTGCTTTCATTGTGTCCCATAAATTCCTGTATGTTGTTCTGGGGTTGTCATTTAGTTGTAGGAACTGTTAAATTTCTTCTTTAATTTCTTTTATGGCCCATTGGTTGGTTAACAGAGTGTTTCAATTTCCATGTGTTTGTGAGGATCTTGCAATTTCTTCTGCTATTCAGCTCCAGTTTCAGGGCACTATGGTCTGGTAGTATGCAGGGGATAACTTTGATTCCTTTGCATCTACTTAAGCTTGTTCTATGGACTAGAATGTGATTTATTTTGGAGAATGATCCATGAGCAGCTGAGAAGAAGATATATTCTCGCTTTGAAAGGTGAAAAATTCTGTAGGCATCTAATAAGTCTATTTGCTCCAAAGTTTGATTTAGCTCAAGTATTTCCTTATTGATTCTTTATCCAGTTGATCTGTGAATTTGTGACAATGGAGTATTAAAATCCCCATACTACTCTTGTATTCATGGATAACTGGCTTTTCATGTCCAGTAATATTTGTTTTTTATAGTTGGGTGCATTAGAGTTCGGTGTATAAATATTTATTATTGTTATTTCTTTCTCTTGGATAGTTCCCTGTACGAGAATATAGTGACCTTCTTTATCTCTTTTAATCAGTTTGGTTTTGAAATCTATTTTATCTGCAAACAAGATAGCCACTCCTGCTTTTTTGCAGTTTCCTGTGGCTTGGAGGATTGTTTTCCAACCTTTTATTTTCAGTCTGTGGGTTTCCTTCTGAAATAGGTGTGTTTCCTGAATGCAGCAGATTGTAGGATCTTGCTTCTTGATCCAATCTGCTAGTCTGTGTCTTTTAATTGGCCCATTGAGGCCATTGTTTCCAAGCCATTGCTGTAGAGTTTTGCAACATGTTCTCCCCTTTTATTGTCCATTCAGTTTTATTTCCCTTTTTTTCTGTCTCTTAAGTCCTTGTGTTGATGGTGACAGAACAAAGACCCTAAAAAAGTGCTGCTGATTGGGGGTGAAGGTTCAAGTGGGGGGGAGTAGGAGAAGGAGGACAGGAAAGGTGCTATGTGTGTGTGTGTGGAGAGAGAGAGAGAGAGAGACAGAGAGAGAGAGAGACAGAGAGAGAGAGAGAGAGAGAGATTGAGAAAGAAATATGGAAAGTTACTAATATAATAAACTACTTTAAGGTCCTCTCATTCTTGATTCTTTTCTTCCTCCAGCCCAACATGTTTTCTGGAATTCCCACTCTTAGATCTATTTCAGATTTTCAATCTTCAGGAAAGAAAACATTATGTAATACAATTATCTCACTTTGACGAAAGGGAGCCTCCTTTACTCAGGAGAGGTGAGCCTATTAGATGACTGCTGAGTCTGAAGGGTGAGCATAGGTAGTGTCACTCTGAGAAAGGATTAGGAACCAGTGTATGGGAGCGAATGTGGGAGAAGGAGCATCTACTTGACCATCTTGCCTTCCTTTAGCCCATAGAGGGACTTCTGAAAGATGGAGACAAAGGAGAGAGGAGAGGCCAGAGCTGCCTATCTCCAGGCATGGTGGCTCCTTTTTTACCTTTGAGCTTATAAAAAGTCAGGTAGACCTGAGTCCAAATCTACTTCCACCCTTACTATCATTTTGATTTTAGTAGGTCAGGCTTTGTTTGTCATCTGTAAAATGCCATTCTGCTACCTATGTAGAAAAAGATGTTTTTGGCTTGTTTGATGACTTGTTTGTTCTTCAAATGGGCATTTGCTGAGCTCTCACCAGGTACTGTGCACATTCAGTATTCAATGTTTTCCTCCTCCTTCATTTGGATATGGAAGCTGTAAGCCTAATCTAGCCCAGGTTGAAGTGACTGATCTCTAACATATTCAGAATATGATCATAATACTTACAGCCAGTGAGGAATATAAAAAGGCTGGCATGCCATAGTGCATGATATTCATTCGTTTCATATACATTTGTCAAGTTTCCCTAGTGTGCTGTGACTGGGATGCCCAGATAACCAGAGCCCAACCCCTGCTGTTCATGCTTATGGTCTACTAAAGTAGTCTTAACAAAAAAATCATACGACCATGTTAAAACTGTAAGTAAGGTATCACTTTGTGGAGAAGAAACACATCATAGATGTAAATGAGTTCTAGAATGTATGATAGATTTTGTAAAATAGGAAACATTCACAGAGAATGTGGGGGAATGTAATGAGGGGAAAGAATAAATATGATTTGGAAAAAAAAAAGAAGTAGCATATATAAAGGGATGGGGGGGTTGTGGGTGGGTAGGGATATGTGTATGAGAATTAACTTGTGTCATATATTGGTACAAATTCCTCAATGTTGAGTGTGATTATGAGCTGTATATAAAATGTACCAATAAAGAATTCAAAAGAAGTCAGGCAAGGTCTTCCAGTCTGTGCATAAACAGAGAAGCCATGCAGCCCATCACAGTGGGTGTTCTGGAGTTGGTCTCTGCTCATTCTAAATCCATATAGTAGCTGTGTGACCTCTGATAAGCTGCCTAAACCCACTGCACCTTGATTTCTACATGTGCAGAGTGCTCTCATGTTTCAGTTCATCCAGAGACAGTGCAGAGTTATTACCCTGATGTAACCATTTAGAGGGCCTCCCTTTACTCTCAAAAGGATTCTAGTCTGGATGACAAATTGTTTGACTCCCCTATTCATCTATCCCAGACTCTTTTCTAGGATTGTTATGCAGGTGCAACACATTAATATTGTTTTAGTTGGATCTAAATTTAAATTTACATGGAAAATATCATAAAATGAAATAAACCAATATAAACAGTAGAAAAAAGTACAGTTCACATAACTGAAAATGATTGTTTTCAACCCCAGAGCTATGAAGCATGTATTTTATATCATCATTATTGGTAGTGACAAACAGTATTATCATTACTTTTCTTCTTCTTTGTTAAAGCTGACCTAAAGGTGTGGTACTGTAAGAATGGCAGGGTAAACTGAACATGGGATTTGAAGTCAGAGACTTCCACCTGACCTTGAACTCCCCTGAAAAAGAGTTCCCTTGCTTTTATGAGGTGGGCTTTTATAAGGATCAGATGGGGTCCTTTATGTGAAAATGCTCTGCAGATACAGTAGGAATCAACCTGGGTAAAGGACTTCAGTGATGGCTCATAATAAAATCAGCCTTTGTTTCCAAATATCCTCAGAAATGACCTCTGATCTTCATATTCTATGAATACCAAAGAATAAATACAACTAGAGTTCAGAATTGGTCAAGTGGAGAATCATGATAGGATGCTCCCAGATGGTGAACTTGAAAGGAGAAAAGAAAGGATAATATTTACTAAGGTCACAAAAATAATAAACATCATCATTATGATGATAAATTCTACTCAATTATTAGATACCTGGAGTTGCAGCATAGAAATGAATAAGGAATACAGGCTTCAGGTTGAGTTAACTTGGATTTGAAGATGAAATGAGATTTTGCAATAAGGTGTTTAACACCTGACATAAAAAGTAATCAATTAGCTGGGCAGGGTGGCTCACGCCTGTAATCCCAGCACTCAGGAGGCAGAGACAGGAGGATTGCTGAGTTCAAGGCTTGCCTGGGCTACATAGTGAGCTCAGGGCCAGCCTGAACTACAAAGCGAGACCCTGTCTCAAAAAAAATGTAATCAATTAATAAAGGTATTTCTGTGATTAATTTTAGCCTGTGCTGGGTCAAGCACCATGTTAGAGGATGTTGTCCCCAGCCATTATCCCCAAATGCTAAAAGACTAGGAACTGGCTCCTACTTTCGCTCTTTGGGTGATCTGATTAATGAGGGTATCAACTAGCTGAGCATCAGTGGGTTGCAGCAGATGAACCCAAGGTTGGCTTACTTCTTTTTGGTAAATTAATTTTATTAATACAATTTATATACTACATGATCACACTCATTGCAGAGAATTTGTACCTCTATGTGATTCTTCCTTTTTCCCCATTCTCCTTCCTCCCCTTCAAGCCATCTTCCTCTCCTTATTTACTAATGCTTTGTTTCCATTGTTTCTTCTTTTCTGATGTTTTCTTTTCCCTCCTTCCTTGCTTGTCCCTCTTCTCTAGTATCCTTTCCTTTTGAACAATTTCATCCTACTTTACAGTATATATTTCTTTGGATATAGTTGATTTGCCTCTAGCTTACTATGGAAAAGTCCTTCACCAAGATGAGACATTTTTTCTTGGAATTTTAAGGTATTAGAAGCGTGCAGATCCCTTGGTGAAAGGAGCAGAGGGAGGAAATCTGGCTTCTCCCTGTTCTGACAGAAGTGCTGCCTTAGGTTGTTAGCATTTGAACTTTTGTTTGCATTGTTAATATAAGGGAAGCTGTGGGGAGGGTCAGGAGTCAGGCTGCAGCAGACACTGCTCACTCCTGGCTGTCTGCATCCGGGAAGATCAGTGATAGTGCTGCAAGACTAGCAGTGGTATCCAGGTGATGTCTTGGGTGTTAGAGGCCCGCTGTCACCTGTGCATGTGTTGCAGCTGTCTGGCACCCTGCCAAAAATGGGTCGGTCTCATAAAAAGTTTGCACAAAGGTATTCCTTTGTGGTGATGAGCAGTTCTTTGTGTGTGTGTGTGTGTCCACACCTGTGTGTTGGTTACACAAATTTGTATGTGATAACGCTGTACAAAGCTAAAACATACAACATATATGCACTTATACAAGCATATGTAGAAATTGGTGAAATCTATATATGGTCTATAGATTATACTAATATCAAGTTCTTTGTCAGTTATGTAAACTGTTCCCATCAGAGCAAAGTGGCAGAAGCTAGGGGATGAGTATGTTCCATTGTTTATATTTGGTGAGTTGATAAAATAATTAAATAAGTTAATGCATTTAGAAGCACTTCAAACCATTCCTGGCACAATGAAAAAATCATATTTAAATTATTTCTCCTACTTTCAGAATCATACAATCTACTTCTTGTCTACTTTACAATAGCCAGCATAGGTCATCTACTGAAGCCTTTGGAGGTACATCCCATTTCATAATGACTTGTTCAGCCCCATTGTACCCAACAGTAGTAGTTCTCCCTTTGTGATTACATACAAATCATCCATAGTTCCCATCAGAAAATATGCATTCAGATGTGCTTAATCAGATTGTCTGTAGGCTGCTGACTAATATCTGATTAAGCTGACATGAGCTGCCTTATGTCGACATGTTCCATAAATGCTTGAGAAAGGTTAAGGGCACTCTGTAGAAAAATCATAAAACCCCAGGAGAGTGAGGATGCAAACCCTCCTTTTCCCAGTAGGAAACACACTGGGGAGGTGAGTTTTGACAAATTAATTTTGTTAATTTTCCTTTGTTTATTTATTTATTATGTATTTTGGCCTCGGTGCCATGTCAAATTCTCAGAATCAGAGAGGAGTGAAATATATTCCTTCCCCCCATAAAGTTTCAGTGAGAAGTATACAATTATAGGCTTATAATCACAACAGTTTGTCTTGTGTCCTATGTGCTGAGACAGACAATCAAATGTACTCTAGAAAATAGAACTGTGACCAGACATGGGGGTCAAGGGAGGCTTCCCAGAGGGGGTGATGAATTGTAGTGAGATGGTTGGAATTAGAAAGACCCGGGCTGAGAAGAAAGAGAAGGATGTATGCCACTGAGCAAAGGAATTACTGGGAGCAATGGCATGGAAGTTTGAGAGGCAAAAACTTTTCCTTGGATCTAGCCCACATTGGCTGCGGCTGGAGCAGGTCTGCTTCTTAGAGAGTGGAAGAAGATTAATAGCAGTAGTCTAATAGGTCTGGGAAACTCTGGATTAAATAAAATTGAACCAACTGTTTTGCTGCAGGACATCTCAGAACCTTTGGTATGCCCTCCCACTTCCTAAGTCTCCCAGAGTGTTATCGTGTATGGAATTTCCCACCCACTGGAAAAGAGACTCTTTGTTTCAGGACATCTTGTGAAACATAAGTTCTCTTGAACACACTTGAGAAACATTGGATAATTCAAATAGGTTATGACCAACATTAGTGTTTATTAGACAAAATGAAGATATTTTTAGGAAATCCAGAGCTATGGGTAGATCTTACCTGTTCTAGACTTTCATGGTTAGTTACTGAATCACATAATCTTGGTTTAAACCCCTGCAGGGTCTATAAGCAGCACTACAGGAGTTAACTTGAGCACCATGCTAGCACAAGGGCTCTGTCTGGCCTTCCCGGTTCCATTAGTACTTGGTCTTTTCTTTGGCCACCAAATGACCTTTCAAGATTTCTTCAAAACTAGAGACAGATATAGTATCCTGCCCTGTGAAGAAAAAGGCTTTAGTAGACCATCTTTGCATTGTTTACTCAAGAATAGAGTGATGCAAAATAAACAATCAAATCTTGAAATGTAATCAGGATAGAGAATTTATGAAATTGTGTTTTGTTTTCTCAGGCTAAGCTCAAGACTGTACATTATGTACACACACAAGCACACACACACACTTGTACACACATACACATATAAATGCTGCAGGGGGAAGAAAACACTCTGGAGTGGATTCATATCCTGAAAAATAAGTATCATAACAAATCACAAGCCCAATTCTTCACTCCTCATCTCCTCTACCCCCACAATACTCACAAATTCTTTCAACCAAGAAAAATATTCTGATATGCTATAGTGCAGAATTTACTGCCTCTGTTCCATCAGCCTTTGCTCAATTAGTAACTTGCATATGCTCTGACTTGACTCTCAAGGGCACCGCATGGATGACGTGTGTGATATTTCTGCTCTGTCTCACTCTTGCTTCATCCATGCCATCTGTGAACCATCTTTTCCTAAATGGACTTCCGGCTTTGTGCTCTTTAAAACTCTAATATTTGTGGATTCTCACTTAAAAGAAGGTAACATCTCCCTACAAGATAGAAAGCAGCACAAGATTCATCACAGGGTATAAAGTGCCCCTCAAGTTTAAGTATTAGGTGGTGGGTTCAGGGATTATTAAACTAGAATTACAAAATCTCAAGAGTGAAGAATAAGCTGGGGAAAGGAGAACTATCCCTACAGTTGACCTGGTTGAGTGCAGATTGTGCTCTCTCATTTTCTTAGCCTTACCTTTCAAATATTTCTACCTCCCCTCTGTCATGTTCAGCACTCAGGTTAAATATTAGGTACCTGACCATATTTGAACATTATGAGGTATGGGGGAAGAAAAGCAGCTACCAGGCTATAATCCTAAATGTATGGAGCAAAAATTCTCTCCATAGCAAGAGCAGAAGAAGTTATCAGTGACTTGATGTCACACAGCCCCTTTGATGCCTTCTGATGAAGTTCACATTATTTATCATAACTTTCCTCTCCTTCATTTAATCCTACCATTGATCCCAAATCTGAACTCTCCTCAGAATCACTAGAGAGAATGAAGAAAGACTATTTTGGGGGGCTTTGAAAACCCTACCTTTTCCCTCATGATTTCAGGATACATTTTATGGCAGGAGAATAATCACACACAGAAAGACACTCATTCTGGTTCTACACTTATTCTTTTTATAAGCTATAGAACATCTGCTCACTTTGATTTCACACAAATCCAAAACCTGAAATGTTGGTAGAAAGAGACATATTTTACTGTATGTGTTAAAGAACAAATATTGGGGAAATATAGTTTGAATAGCCAATTTAGGAAAGTGAAAGCAACAACTTTCATCCACATCATTATAATCATGACAAGCAAAAAGTGAGCCTGAGACCAGAGAAAAGAAGGACTTCATTTCAAGTTTCTTTGAAGGAAGACTGTAGTTATGTTTAGGAAGTAGCTTTTCTGAAAACTGTGGAGAAGATTCCAAAAATAAGCATGATTCCTCTGTGAGTGAATGAGTGCAGGTCCTCGCCTGAGGGCCAGCCTGGGCCTTGTTCTCCCCGCTCCAGGGAAGGAACAGGTAACATGCTAAGATAGCCAGGACAGCAGACCTATAACAAAGTTGCCATGCTTGTTAGTTGAGTACCCAGGATAGGAAGAGGGCTGGCCAGGTAACCAGGTAAAGTTTTGTAGGACTAACATTTCTACCATTTCTGGAATAGGAGGTGAAGTCAGAAGTGAGAAGGTGAAGTCTCAACCCTTAATGGGTTTATAACTGTGTCAGGAGATAGGGATTGTTAAAGGTTGGCCACTGGGGTGTGGCCAGATGTGTATATTCTTGTCCCTGCCTCCTCTTTCTCTCTCTCTGCTTCCTGGGCACCATGAGTTGAGCAACTTTCCTTCATCAGGCCCTTCTATCCTGTCATTTCTGACTTGGAGCCACCCAATCATAGAGTAACCCCATGGACCCTATGATCCAGAATAAACTTCTCTTCATTAGGTTTTGAGTGCATGGCATTTTGTCCTAGCAACAGGCAAATGACAAATACATCATGGAAAATTAGCCTGTGATTTTCTTACTATCAAATGTGTTCTTTCCTGTCTTTACTTCCTTCTACCTGCCCTTTCCCTTTTCCTTTTACACACTTTCTTCCTATTTCACATTACCTATCACACATTTTGGCATTCATTTACTCCTTCAGTTTTTCATACTGGCCTTTGACTTTCAACATAAGAACTCAGCTGGTGAATCCATGACGTGGTACAGGGGAAGAAAGAACCAAATGGTCTCCAAACCATAGAGTCACATCAGAAAGAACCTAGAGACAAAGCACTTAGAATTCTGATTCCAGGCCAGCAGAATAAGGCTACATGTCATAGTGTCCTGTACCTCCAGCCCAGGAATTCTATTCCCTTTTCTTCAAGCCTTCCACAGTGTTTAAGTTACTCTACAGACAGCAGGTGAGAAGTAGGTGGGGGTGGGGCGCAGTTCTGTGGAAATATGTGAAGTTACAGATAACAACCAGAAAAGGAGTTAGAGCTGAGCTCGAGTAATTCCACAGTGAGAATGGAATGAAGAACTGAATGTGTGGCAGGTGTGAGTACCAGAGACAAATGTAATAGACTAAAATATTTCATGTAAGAATCACAAGGGTTAGGAAGTGTATCATTCTGGTAGAGTTCACTACTCATTGCTTAACCATGTATTCTGTGACAGGTTGTACTGCAAATAGCCACAGGTATTTTAGAGTGCCCTGCCTGCTGCCCATAGCAGGGAATATTCCAGGGACTACCATAGGAGAAGGCCCCTCCCCTAACACTTTCAAATGAGAATTGAGGGCTATCTGAGGGTGACCGTGCTACACACTGACACTCTTTCTGAGCCTTTTCCACCAGCCCAAGCAAGGGGCTTTTTCCTCCACTGCCAGGAAACATGTGGGACCAGACAGAGGCCAGAACTGAACTGACTTACTAATCCTTTAAAACCAGCTCCTAGACTGACACACTGGAAAATAATCAATTGCTTTTCTGTTATTTTTTTTAAAAATTTAAATGGAAACATGAAGAGAAAAAAATTATCTTGAGCACTATTAAATGCAGCCTTCATCTTGCTGGTAGCCCTTTTTCTACCAAACTTGCTCAAATGATTTGCTGCTTTTTCAGATACACCAAGTCTAAGCCAGAGGTTCCCTAGCTGGCTTATTGTCCCTCTGAACACCCACCAGGAGGTCATATCAGGTGCTGATGGGAGTCTGGATCTGGTTAGGATCTTGATGATGTGTAGTATGTGTCATGCTAATGGCATCAATGTTGTATGCTTCTAGACACATTATACCCCAAGAACAGCCCAGCTAGAATGAACCAAGTCTATAAAATGAGTTCAATGAACAATTGCTACCACCACTGGGAACTGGGAAGAGTACAGCTCCACAGGCAATTTTATAGAGTCTTCTGGCATTGTGGAGCTTATTAAAATCATAGATCATAGAGCTGGAAGGCTGCAGGGGACTCTCAGCCATACTCCCATTATTCACTTAGCCACCCCCCACATGTACGGTAGTCAGTTTAATCTTTGCATAAAACATGGCACTGTGGGAGGGGAGATTACACATCCTATGTGACACAAAACTGATGATCATCTTGGCTTTTTTACTTGTTGTTCCTGTCCGTACTCATACTCTGCATATGCTCCCAGCTTCATGGCTTCTTTTGTGAGGATTCCTGTACTTTGTAAAAACAACAACAACAAAAAACTTTATGTATCAGAAAAGCCTCCATTAAGTCTTATATCTTTTCTCTCAGGTCTCTCTCCTTCTAAAATAAAAACAGCTTCATTTTCTATAAGACTGCCCCTTATGTCTACTGTGCTAGCCTTTTACTGTTTATACACGGGTCTTAGAACCAGACAAAGGAGTGGAAACCTGATTGTACCTTCTACAGGTAGAAAATCTACCCGTAGAAGACTGAGAATTATGGAAATGTGTTGACTCTGTAAAGCACTAAATCTGTAAAAGTTATTAACTTCACTATTACTTTACCCTATTGTCAAGATCCATAATGTATGCCCTGGATAAATTGTCCATGCCTTAAGCAATACCCAGCACATGACCTCATTTTCTGATGACTCCCCTCCTTTACAGAGTAGACCTGGAAAGTTTGATCTTACTTAAATCAAATTCTTGTTGATCCCTCTTTAATGTGCTCCAGTGTGTGGCAAAAATTACTATTTCACTTTTATGGTAGATCAGGGGTAGGGGGGACTGTCCTGGGAATCATGGGGCCTCATTTCATTCTCAATGCTGGGGTCTCATTTCATTCTCAATGCTGGGCTCACAGGTGGTACAGGTTTAGGAAAATCTCTTAATTCCCAGGCATCACCTTTCTCACTTTTAAATGAGATTAAGTAGTACCATTTCACAGGGTAGCCAGAGAAGTAAAAAAATTATCAAATCATCATGGAGTTGGGCATGGTAGTGAATGCCTATAATCCCAGCACTCAGGAGGCTGAGGCAGGAGTATTGGTGAGAGTTCAAGACCATGCAGGGCTACACAGACAGTTCAAGTCCTCTCTGAATTACACAGTGAGATCCTTCAAAAAACAAAAGACAAAACAAAAATTATGGAAATGTGTTGACTCTGTAAAGCACTAAATCTACAAAAGTTATTAACTTCACTATTATTTACCCTATTGTCAAGATCCATAATGTACACCCTGGATAAATTGTCCATGCACTAAGCAATACCCAGCACATTACCTCATTTTCTGATGACTCCCCTCCTTTACAGAGTAGACTTGGAAAATAAGATTTGTCTTTGTTCTGTCTCTCCTACTCAAAACTTGTTGCGCAGGCACAGGCATCCTGAAGTGGCACACCCCAGCTAGGCTAGTGTATACAGCTTAAGTGTTGCAGCTTGGAGTTCAGTGCTGCCTGTCCAGGAGAATAGAAGACACATTCAGGAGTTTCAGAGGCAAAGTGTACAGCTTTCTGCACACATCAGCAGATCAGCCTGGGAATCTTCTTCAATGAAGCTGGTCCTTACTGTTTAGAAGCCTGTCTTTTATGTCCTAATTACAGAATGTTCTTGAAGTTAAGGTGGAGTTATACTTGGTATCATCTTATTGACTAGGCTTACCAATTCCATTGGTTAGAAGCTTACAAGTCTCATGGGCTAGAACAGTGTGTGAATTTCTACCGATAAAGGAAACAAGTATGACAAACCTTCTTAACAGCCAACCTACTTCTAACCTCAAGATAGCTAAGTCTTCCCAGGTTTCAAACCTCAGTTATAAGAAAAGCTGCAGAGTACTGACAGGGAATGTAACAAAGTTTACAAAATTAAACAAGGGAAAGATCCAGTCTTCTCTAGAGCCTCCTGAGAAGCAAGCTAAAGCTTTACATGAGTGGAAGGTTTTTCCAATTTGGTTTTCCCTTTCAATTTGACCCAATCAGTTTAATCATAAACTATCACCAAGGAATTTAGGAATTAGCAGGAATTATTGTTAATTCATAGTAGTCATTTAATCAGAGAACACATGAATTTAGGAGGTAGGAAATGGATGCATTTGGTTCATACCAAAAGATGCAAGATGAAAAAGAAGTGAGCATCAGCCATTGACATTCATCTTCCTTCCTGTCCCCTTGGGGCTATGGAAATGCAAGAACCATGGCAGTAGATGGAGCTGCAGGCCTTACATGGGTCACTCCTGGGCACCTGTATTACTCCAGATGATGAAAAACACAGAGCCCATGGCCAGTGGGCCTGACACTATTGGCAAGGCCATTATGCTGTCCTGTGGAACATAAACTGTTCCATTATAACACTGACCTTGGACAAATCTACTCTGTAACCATGACAAATCAAGACAAAAACAGACACCCCATGGTCATGTCTGAACACAGGCAAAAGAGGAACGTTGTGCAGCCACAGAGCTTGCCAAACATCCCTCATCTTGCTCAGATGAGTGACTGCTGCTTCTATACTAGTGGCAGCTTTGGCCCAGTCTGGTCTTTCCTCCCTCTTCCTAGATAAGATTTAAGAAGCTTACTTTTTGAAACATTCTGCCTTCTTTGTAGTACCTAATTGGAACAAAGTGCTATATCCTTGAACTGTCCCCAAAATTACCTAATACAAGCCCACAGTGCTTCATGATTCTTCCTCAATACAGTGCCTAGCATACCCAGCTTGTTCATTTGCAATATGCTCCTCGTGGTCTTGGGCTGGAGACCCCCGGCACAGAGCATGTGCTTCTCATGCATTTGAAGTTCTCTTGTGCCTGAGATTCCAGTCCCAGAGACCAGTATTTATTGAAAGCTTATTACAGGCAGGGCTTTGTGCAGCTCCCCAAGTCAACTCACCAACACATTGCTGCCAGAAGGAACCTTTGAGATAGCACAGGCTTCCATTTTATGGTTTAGGGCCACCCAAAAAGTAAAGTGGGCAGTGTAAGGAAACAACAACGCAGCAACTTCCTTCCAGAGTTAGGACTAGATAGAGTCTTGTTCTTCTGACTTCTGTCCCAGGGTTCTTTCTAAATCATGCTGCTCTTGTACCTTATTCTATCGTGATTTTAAAAATTTTCCATGTACTATGTCAATAGATGAGATCACATAATGGTAAAGGGATGACTTTGCATGCACCTTAGTGTTGAATCCAATGTTGACTCACTATGCAGGGTTCCTCTTGAGAGATAAAAAGTAGAAATCACTGTACTTAACCCAGAAAGTTTATGTATTTAAGATGGTGACACATCTTTGCAACAGATGACTCTGAATACTCCCTACAGTGTCACCGAGAATGATGTGAAGTATGCAAAGGGAACCCCAAGTCTCCTCTGCCCTTCCCTGTCTCCACAATACACTCAAAGTTTAACTGTCTCCAATAAAGTGTCCATTCCTATGACTCAGTGTTTCTAAGAAAAACAGCACCGGGAGACATGGTGCTCTGCTTCTTGTCACAAGAAAACAGGGTATCCTTTCTCATATTTAAGGAGACCCACTGATATAGTCCTTTTCATATGTTTATAAAAATAATTTGTGTGCAACAATTAATAAATACTCTGGAACCCTTTTCTTGCATATTCAACACCAATATCTCCCTTGGCAAAAGAAAGAAAAACTGACATTAAAACAAAGACAAATTCAATGGATATTTTTGTATGCTTAAAATTTTCTAAAATAAGAAAGCTCTTACTGGAACTCTCTCTTCTCCTCAAGTTGGTGTCCCTCAATTTCTATGACAATAAATGCTTTCACATTTAAGATGCAAGTGAACCTTCTCTGATCCCTGGAGCACAATAATGAGACTTTCATTTTTAGATGATTGGAAATGGATATCTTTCTGAAAAACAGGCACAGTTTAAGCATCAGGAGTAATTCTTGTCTCACTCCTCTAAGAGAGAGAGGTGGCTCTGAGTTCCCAGCTCCAAGTCAAAAGCTGAACTTAAATATTCTGTCTGGGGAGATATTAAAATTTTACTTTTAAAAAGTATTTTGGGGGGCCAGAAATTTAGCTCAGTGGTTCTGCCACCTGCCTCGCAAGAACAAGGTCCTGAGTTCGATCCCCAGTAACCACATACAATACTGGGCGTGGTGACTAACGCCCAACAGCCATCAATACCACATACCACAATGCCGGGTGTGGTGGCTCACGCCTGTAATCCCAGCATTTGGGAGGCAGAGACAGGAGGATTGCTGAGTTCGAGGCTTGCCTGGGCTACATAGTGAGGTCAGGGCCAGCCTGAACTACAAAGCGAGACCCTGTCTCAAAAAAAAAAAAAAAGTATTTTTGTAACATAGCAGTAAATAAACCCACTCCTGGGATTTTGAATTTTAAATATCATTTTCCACTAAAATAATTAAGGCTTTTTTTTTAAAGGAGATGACTGATTTCAAGGGGTGGAGGAATGAAATTAGTACAGTTTATCTGTTCACTCTCTATTCTAAAAGTTCCTAATGATAAAAAGCCTTATTCATTCTCCCTCCCTTCCTCCTTCTCTGTCTCTATCTCTCTGCAGTATTAGGCATTGAACCATGACCTTTGTACTGAGCTACACACCTGTTCCTTTTTGATATTTTATCTTGAGACATGGTCTCACCAAATTACTAAGTTTCCTAGGTTGTACTCAAACTTTTGATCTTCTTGCTTTAGCTTTCCAGTGTGCTAGGATTACAAGTGTGGTCTTTCTTACTCTTCTCATCGCTGGGATAAAATTCCTGATACATAAAATTAAAGGAGAAAAGGTTTATTTAGCTCACAGTTTGTAGAGGTCCTTCACTGGCTGGCTCCAAGGGAGGGTGGTATGGCAGAGGGGCATCACATAGGAGAAACAACAGTTCATGATAGATAGAGGTAGCAAAGCAGGCAAGTGACATGACAAGCCTCTTTCTGTCTCCAGGCTAACAGAGCTACAGTGGCACCAAACTTACCATTGTACTGGTTTAGTAATCATATCCCCTTAGTTCCAGCATCACAGCCATCTCTGACCACCCCCACCTATGACTGAGGCTTTGTGGGGATGTCTACACTCAAACCATAACAGGTGTGCACTACCATACTCCACTGCATCATGGCTTCTAATTGGTTGCATTCCTAGCTCCTAATAAATAGTGAGTGTATAAAACACTTTGCTGTATAAATTAATGAATAAAATAATGAGTGCATCAATAAACCAATCAATTGTATTATGAAGGGATGACTCAATCCAGCAGGACCTGGACTTTCAGTAAAAAGTTCCTATACAATTTGACTTCTTACCTAAACAAGCCACATGATTGCTGACCTTTCCTGTAGGCTTTTTTTTTTTTAGAATGAACATTCTTGAAACAAAAAAATATGTATCTCCCTTTGAGCTGTACAAAAACCATTGGGCCTAAGAAAGTCATCATTTTTTAATGTTAGTAATTTCATTCATGGCCTAATTTTTAAAAACTGCTTTCTTTTGTTGTCCCTCAAATGTATGTGTGCATATATCTTTCAATCTACTCGTTTCAGTTTATACTCTCTTCAGGAAGAAGACCTGTCAGTCTTTATACAAATTCCAACATAAGGTTGTATTTAATCAACATGAAATTATAAGTAGTTTACAGAAGAGCTCAGGGAACAACCATTAGCTAATGAACAAACAGCTCAAGGATCCACTACATGCCATTATCATGTCTGTGTCTCTAAAGAACCATTAATTCACAGCACTGGTTTTTGTAGTCATAAAAAATTCTCACTAGCTGATCCCACAATTGTTTTCTTCCATAGCTTTTAATTTTTCTACACATACAGCCCAGAGAGACTTGATTCCTAAAGAGTAGTGAGAGAGCTGGAGTGCAAGGAGAAAGAAATGGAATTCACACTGGAGATTTTACCTTGTGCCACATGTTACATTATTTCATTGAATCTCCTTAGTAACCAGATTGTTCTATTTACAAAAAGAAAAAATGAGGCTTCAGTTTCTACAGTCACTTAACTGAGTTGCACAGAACATGTGCTAGCTTCCTAAGCCTACCTTCTTTCCATGACACCAGGCTTGGAACCGGATTGTTCTAATGACATCATTCTTCCCAGAGGTTCAGTCTCAAATACATTTGCTGAATATAATGTT
>PVIC010035822.1:0-18851 GCA_004025085.1 Thryonomys swinderianus
CCCCCTTATACATGCTCTTTTATTTTCTTTCTGTATCATATTTATTCCTTCCCCTCATTATACCAACATCTTGAAGTATTTATTTTAAGTTTTCTTCTAGTAGTTTCAAAATTTCAGGTCTTATGTTTAGGTCTTTGATGCACTTTGATTTTGTTCAGGGTAAGAGGCAAGGGTCAAGTCTCAGTCTTCCGCATATGGATATCCAGTTTTTCTAGTACCATTTAGTGAAGATTTTTGTCCATTTTCTAATATCTGTTTCTGTCATTTTAGGAGACAGTGAGCTGTTTTAAGTCTGGAATCTCTATTTTGCCCCACTGGCTTCTATATGGGTTTTTATACTAGTACAGTGACATTTGATTGCTCTGTTAATTTTGATTTTATACTAGTACAGTGACATTTGATAACTGTGTTAAATACCTTGAAATCATGTATTGTAATGCCACAGCTTTGTCTTTCTTGTTCAAGATTTTTTTTGGCTATTTGGAGTTTTTTTAATGCTTCCATATGAATTTTAGGATTGCTTTTTCTGGTTCCGTAAAGAATGTCATTTATTTTGATGGGGATTGCACTGGATCTGAACACTGCTTTGGATAGTATGACCATTTTACTATTAATTCTTCCCATCTGTGAACATGGAAGTCTTTGCATTTTGTATATGACCTCTTAAGTTTCTTTCATCAGTGTTCAGTGATTTTTCATTGTAGAGGTTCTTTTTAATTTCTGTGGTTGAATTTATTCTAGGGCTTTTTTGTTGTCAGTTTGTTATTTTATAGCTATTTTGAATGAAATTTCATGATCTTTTTCTAAGCAAGTTTGTTATTGGTGTATGAAAATGCTACTGATTTTTGTAGAATAGTGACAGAGAGGGCAGACAGAGGAAAATTGGATGATGAGTTCCAAATATAATTAAGTAAAAGTAATAAATGTTAGAGCTCTACAGCACAGTGGGGTGACTATAATTCACAATAACCTATTATGTATTTTATCAGTAAGGAGAAAAGAGAGAAGCTCAAAGGTTCCAAGAGAAAGAAATAATAAGGATATAGAAACATTAATTTTCCCCAATTTGTTCAGTGTACATGGTATACATGTATTGAAAATCACACTGTGCCCCATAAACATGTATTAATCAAAATTTTTTAAGTATTTAAAGAGATAAAAATGCTGCTCTCATTTCATCATTATACATTGTATACATGCCAAATTATCACACTGACCCTGTATGTGTGTGCAGTTAAAATAATTTTCAAATATGTACTGGCCATTTTAGGTACATATCCAAGAGAAGTAAAAACATATTCACAGAGCTGGGACTGTAGCTCAGTGACACCACATAAGTGCAAGATCCTGAGTTCAATCCCTGGTACTGGAAAAAAAAAAAAAGTATTTGCACAAAATTCACACAAAAATGTACACAGCATTGTTGTACAGTGTGATGTGCATATTCATGTAATGGAGTGTTATTCAGCCATAAGTTCTGGCACACAGTGTAACACAGAGAAACCCTCGAGACATGTGCAAAGTGAAAGAAGACACACAGAACCACATATTTTGTGAATCCAAAGCTTCTGTGAAAGTTCAGAATTGGCAAATCCACACAGACATAAAGTAATAGATTGGTGGTTGAGATCAGAGAATAGGGAATAACTGCTGATTTTGAAGTGGTAAGAATGTCCTGGAATTAGTGCAAATGTTGTAAAACTATGCAAGTATACTAAACACCAGTGAATTTTACATTTTAAAATAGTGAGATTTATAGTATGTATGTTATATCTCAGTCTTTAGAAAATAAATTTCTCATGGAAGGGGATTTAGCTCAGTGATTCTGACATCTGCCTTGCAAGTACAAGGTCCCGAATTTGATCCCTGGTAAGCAGATACCACAATGCCAGATGTGGTGACTCATACCTACCAGCAATCAATAGCACACACCACAGTACTGGAGTGGTGGCACACACTTGTAATCCCAGCATTCAGAAGGCAGAGGCAGGAGGATTGCTGTGAGTTCAAGGTTTGCCTGGGCTACATAGTGAGCTCAAGGCCAGCGTGAACTACAAAGTGAGACCCTGCCTCAAAAATAAATAGCTAAATCAATAAATTTCTGAGGTGAATTTGAAAACAAGGCAGGTTCAGAATGCCTGCACATAGGCCCCGCTTTGTGGACCCACTCTGTAGATAGTACCTGTGCAGTCTCAGCAGGGCTAGCGCTGAGTTGACCCTGCGCACTCCACCTGGGAGTTCTGGGCAATGTTTGAACCAGGAGTCCACATTTTCATTTTATACTGTGCTTTACAAATTGTGAATCCAGTCATTCCTGGGCCACATGTGCTGTCCTATGAATTCTGTGTTTGTATCTTCCTTGAAGAAGATAATGAGACCCATTTACTCTTAAGATCTTTGGTACAATCATTGTTTCTTGTGTAGACTAGCCTGTTCTCCAGTCTTTGTCACCTATAAAGTTAATGAATTTTTCTGCCCTCCACCCTTTATTTAGTTCCTGATGAATAATATCACATGGCTGAGGTGAGGAGAGGAATTTAAAGGCAAGGGAAAAACTCCACAAACCCAACAGTCTCAGAGCTTTTATGAATGTGAGAAATGGGTTTAAAAAGTACCTTTGCGGGCTGGAGATTTAGCTCAGTGGTTCCGGTGCCTGCCTCACAAGCGCAAGGTCCTGAGTTTTCGACCCCAGTAACCACATACAATGCTGGGTGTGGAGACTCACGCCCACCAGCCATCAATACCACATACCACAGTGCCGGGCGTGGTGGGTCACGCCTGTGATCCCAGCACTCAGGAGGCAGAGACAGGAGGATTGCTGAGTTCCAGGTTTGCCTGGGCTCCATAGTGAGCTCAGGGCCAGCCTGAACTACAAAGCAAGACCCTGTCTCAAAAAAAAAAAAAAAAAAAAGTACCTTTGCACTTAAGGAATAGCAGATCAATTTTTTTTCCAATACTAGGGATTGGATACTTGGTTGTTTGTATTCTCTGTATATCCTCTGTTTCTTTTATTTTTTTTATTTTGAGACAGGAACTTGCTAGCTTGCTAAATTGCCCAGGTTGGGCCCAGACTGTGTCCTCTGCCTCAGCCTCCCATGCATGAGTCCCCATGCAGTCCCCTGCAGTCCGCTGCAGTCCCCTGGCTGCAGGTTGCTTTTAACTGAATTATTTCCTTGTGAGTAGGGATGTTCTTGCCAAGAAAAACATATTCTTGAGGTGTAGAAAAAATTGTTCTTGGGGTAAATATCTTCTTTTAAAATCAAATATTTAAAAGATATGAATCCTTGTTCTTACTCTATAGGTTTTAAGTACAGTAAAACTATGGAAACCACATTCTGTTGGCTTGCTATCTTTAAGAGAAAGATACACTTACTCATTTGTTCATTATTTGTCAAACCTTTACTGAGCACTTATTTTGTGGTAGCGCTCATCACCAAGGAACCTATGAAGATGGTCCATAGAGCTTTAGTACGCAGAAATCATGGTCTGGTGGAGTGGACAGATGGGTAGGCACAGAGGGGTGCTGTGCCAGCCTCTGTGGCTTATGTACCACCAGCCCAGAGAGCAAAGGAGGCGGGTGGGAAGTGTTACAACAGGGACAGGTATCTCGTTAACAGATTTGCCTCTTACAGTATATATTCCCTTAACCCTTAGCTTTCTTTTTTTTTTTTTTTTGAGACAGGGACTTGCTTTGTAGTTCAGGCTGACCCTGAGCTCACTATGGAGCCCAGGCAAGCCGCCGCGAACTCAGCAATCCTCCTGTCCCTGCCTCCCGAGTGCTGGGATTACAGGCGTGAGCCACCACGCCCGGCACTGTGGTATACGGTGTTGATTGCTGGTGGGCGTGTCTCCATGCCCAGCATTATATGTGGTTACCCGGGATCGAACTCAGGACCTTGCGCTTGCGCGGCAGGCGCCGGAACCACTGAGCTAACCCTCCGGCCCAACCCTTAGCTTTCTTTTGAAAGGGCCGGAGGATTAGCCCAGTGGTTCTGGCGCCTGCCGCGCAAGCGCAAGGTCCTGAGTTCGATCCCGGGTAACCACATATAATGCTGGGCATGGAGGCACGCCCACCAACAATCAACACCGCATACCATGATGCCGGACGTGGTGGCTCATGCCTGTAATCCCAGCACTCGGGAGGCAGAAACCAGAGGATTGCTGAGTTCGCGGCGACTTGCCTGGGCGCCATAGTGAGCTCACGGCCAGCCTGAACTACAAAGCGAGACCCTGTCTCAAAAAGCAAAAAAAAAGGAGGTTATTTCATTGGAGGTCTAGTGGTTTAATTTTATTAGAGCAGGGATCTTAGCTGTCTATGATGGAGATTTAGGGTTCTTTGTAAAATTTTCCAGAGGAATACAATAGGCTTTTATTCCTTCTCACAGGCGAATCTGTAATGTTAAAAGATTCAGTCTCGAGAGTTACATTTTAACTTCTTAAAAATGGGTTATGTATCTTTAACCGTCAGGTAAGAAATTAGCTGAGAACTGGGGCCTGAGGAGAAACCAAAAGTTAACGTTTGACTGCCTACTCTCAGCCAAAAGCCTGTTTCATTCATCCCTTTACCAACTTTCTGTCATTTTCCAATAAGGACAGACCACATTTCTTCCCCACCCAGCACTTTAACTCTCCATCATTTAAAGATTTCTCTCCACCTGGGCTGGAGATTTAGCTCAGTGGTTCCACCTCCTGCCTAGCAAGTGCAAGGTCCTGAGTTAGATCCTGGTACCCACATATAATGCTGGGCGTGGTGACTCACGCCCACCAGCAATCAGTACCACACCCTACAATGTTGGGCATGGTGGCTCACGCCTGTAATCCCAGCACTCAGGAGGCAGAGGCAGGAAGATTGCTGAGTTCGAGGCTTGCCTGGACTACATAGTGAGCTCAGGGCCAGCCTGAACTACAAAGCGAAACCCTGTCTCAAAAAAAAAGATTTCTGCCGGGCGTGGTAGCTCACACCTGTAATCCCAGCACTGGGGAGGCAGAGACAGGAGGATTGCTGAGTTCAAGGCTTGCCTGGGCTCCATAGTGAGCTCAGGGCCAGCCTGAACTACAAAGTGAGACCCTGTCTCAAAAAAAAAGAAAAAAATTATCTCTGTCCACCCTCCCTCCCTTGGGCTGTGTGCAGATGGATTACCCACCTGGCCTCAGCCTGGAACAACCCAGTTATCTGGATCCTATGGTCAGCATCTGCCAACAGCAAGGAGAATCCTGGACAAATGCCCAACCTGCCGCAGCCGTGGAAAGAAGAGCAACTATGTAGTGGGCATTGTCTCTGTCAAAGCACTCTAAATAAATTGCCACCAAAAATCCTAATAATCCTTTGAGGTAGCAACAATTTCTAAAAATCACCAGGTAGAAAATGACAGAACTGGGCTGGGGATTTAGCTCAAGTGGCACCACGCCAACCTTGGATGCACAAGGTCCCGAATTCAATCCCCGGTACCACAAAAAATAAATAAATTTAAAAAAAATAATAACAAAACCAAGATTCTAGTGTAAGCCAAGTCTGATTTCGCATTGAACGTGCTACTTCGGTTACTGACCTCCTGGAATACAAATGTGCCAGAACCAAGCCCATATACCCCTACCCCTCTGGACACTACACCTGTGACTGGACTCCCTCCCTGATCCCTTCCACTAGGGGGTCTTCAAGTTTCCCTCCTCACCATCCTGAATTGCTTAAATTCATGGTTAATTTAGTGTCTTGTAGGCAGTCATGATGACCCTCTGGGACACATGCCACAGCAGGCTGTTTGTATCATCAGAAGCTCTAAAAAAGTCTGCCTCCCCTGCTCTAGGTCTTCAATCCAGTCGGTGGGCTTTTTTGCTGCCTCTTGGCAGGAGGTGACCAATAACAGGAGTAGTTCCCTTAGTCTGAGTCTCGGTTCCCTTTCACAGAGCTGTTCTCCTGCGCTTCTGCATCTGTGACCGCATCCACTGTCAGCACTCAAGCTGCATATTTCCCACAGGACTGAGCACACTGAGTTCCATGTGGGGGCATCCCTGGGGTGGTTCTGTCCTGTGTCCTTGCTCACTGCTGGCGGGGGGGCTTCCTTCAGGCAAATAGGCCTTTTCTCTTTAGGGCTTTTAATGTGACCCATTGAAGAATTTCTGTTTTTCACTCTTAGCTGGAAGGGTTCTTGCAGCAGATGGTCTTTTTTTTCAACTTTTTTCTTGCCACCCCTAAATCCTTATTTCTACTGCCACCCTCCAATTCATCACATATTCCATCCAAAAATGTCTAGAACATAGTCTCTAGGAGCGAGACCAGACCATGAGTGAAACTGAGTCTAGAAGAGACACCAACCTTTTGATAAGAATTCTTTTCAAAAGGAAACTAGGATGATATGCAAGAAGGAAAAGTAACTCCCAGAACAAATATCAAGATTTCATATCACATGTGTGCAGTGTGGTTTTATTTATTTTGCATGCATGCACACAAACAAAAGAACCCCACCTTCCCTTAGGAATCAAAATAGCCTTCAGTCCTCAGAGTAAGTAAGCAGAGAGCTTCTCTGAGCCGCGTTTGTGAGTAGCAAGTCCAAGTCCTCACATTGGTGGCACAGTCGTGGGCAGCTGTCCCTGACCAGATGTACCATACACAAAAAGAACCAGCTCTCAACAGAGAGCTTTGATGAATTATTCATGTCCTCAGAGTTATCCACTGTTAGGAGAGCCCTTACCCTTTGAATCTTCAAAGCTGAGGATTTCTTCCCTTTTCTCCCTCCCTTTTCCATTTACCCAATCATTCGTTATCCCAGGGCCCTCATAGCTCTCATCACATTCACTCTTGACAGGCAGGCTCCCTGCGCTTGTCCCTCAGTGCTGCCCCCTGCTCTGTTTGGTGTTAAACAGTGATTCTTTGAGGTTTTATCATCTGTAAAATGGAGGTTTTCCTTGGGAGGTGTTGGGAGGGTTACAAGGGAAAAGCAAGGAAAATGTACAGCTGTATAGTTTACTTTCTAGTGGTTGTAGCAATAAGGATGGTTTTTATATCTGTAGGAGAGAATGAACAGAATAAGATTTAAGTCTGGCATTTTTAGAGAACTTCACTTATATCAACCCTTCTGCTGTCTTACTTGAGTGTAAAGAAACAAAACGAGACAGGGAGGGACTGCTGGCATTGTTCCTCAGTGAGGAAACGGGTTACAGGCCCTGAGCAGTCCTGCCAGAAAGCCGGCCTGCTGGGTCTGACTCAGGTCTGCTCCACCTTGAGCTCAGTTTTGTGCAAACTGCTTATGTGTCCTAGACCCTTTTGTAGACCTGTTTACTGTGGCTAAGTCACAAAATCATGACCAAGAGGGGAAGCAGCAAGATGTTTATAACTCACTCAGGACTCTTAAAGATAAAGTGCGATTATGTCCACATTAATATTAATCAGCAAGAGCTGAGTTACCAGGATAACTTGGTCTGTCTTATATCTGTCTGGATGTAGCCAACCAATGCTATAAATGGGAGGTTAAGGAGTTAGTTTCACTGAAGCCCTGTTTTAAAACCCTTGAAGATTTTGAAATAAAGCCAGAGCCTTCTCCATATCCTCTCCTCTATTTTAGCTTTTCCCTTCTTCTTGAACTCCTTTGGCAGGAATTTCATAGTACTTATGTGCTTAATTCTGTGGAATAAAGAATTCCCAGAATTCCAACTAACTGGTATGTCTTCCCTACCTTTTTTCTGCTAAAAATACAGTGAGGCTGCCCTCACTGTATTCATAAATATTTAAACTTCTAGTAATCCTTGAGTTTTCCCAGCAAACTCCCCAGTGGAACATTTCAACAGCCGGATCCCATCCATGCCATAAGATACCCAAGAAATGCCTTCGGTGAAACCTTCCCCATCCAAGAGAAGACTGTTACTAGGGAGTGGAGAACTTCAAATAACTCCTTCCTTTACAGGAAAGGCGGGGGGAAGGATTGACACCTTAAAGTTCGGGGCTGCTTATTCCTAGGGGACTTCTCACAGCAGGGTGGGCCATGGCGAGCTCAGCTGTGCACTCAAATGCCTTCCGGTGACCTTGGTCCTTACCCCATGAGGACAGTGAGTGGGAGCACAGACATCGGGAGTGGAGTACGGTGGAGAGGAAGAAACATTTCTGAAACCTCTCTCTCCTCTCTTCTCATCCCTGGGAGCGCATTTTCCTCCCTGTTCTCTCCCCCGCCCTCCTTTCACATTATGGCGTTTCAAAGTGAGGTCAGATTCCCCACTCCTCTGGGGATCCTTCTTGGAAGCAGACTGTAAGTATAGGAGCAAGGAACAGAGTAGAGATTGACCCAGGCCACAGCCCAGAGGCGGAGGCTGTGTCTGAATCACTCACTTTTTTTTTCCCCCGCTGAGACGATGAAGCAAATAAGCATGCAGAATACTTTTCAGCCAGATCTGAAATCATCAAACCTTTACAAACAATGTTATACTAAGTAACCCTGAAGTATCAGTCCTTCCTCTTAGATCTTTTGCTTATTTGTTGTTTTTTGTTACAGCTGGGTCTAGTCACCTCTAAAGCAGGCCTTAAATTGGAACATGAACTTCATAAAATCCCCGTGGACCCTTCTGTGTTGTCCTGGAACAGGCCCCAGCCTTGACCTTCAGGGAAGGCCAGACTCTGGAGGAGGAAAAGGAGACAGAGAGAAACCTGACCCTGCTGTCTTCATTCTGAGCCTTGATCCTTCTTCCTGCTCTGCCTTTTATACCAGATGCTCCCTGTCACGTCCCCAGCCAGCCAGCCAGCCAGAATAGATTATGTCTACTGTTACCTGCCAAAAACCCACAGACTGAAGAGATGAGAGCGTCTTGTCCCGGGTCCTCATCACCAGCAGCTTTGGCTAACTTCCAGATGGAAGACATCAGCCTTTTTTTTTTTCTTTTCCTTCCTTTATTTTTCTGTTTTGTTACTTGCTTAAGAGATTATCTGGTTATATGTAGTTCAGACTGGCCTTGAATTCACTATATAGCCCAGGTTACCCTTAAATTTTTTTTTTTTTTTTTTTTTTTTGAGACAGGGTCTCACTTTGTAGTTCAGGCTGGCCCTGAGTTCACTATGTAGCCCAGGCAAGCCTGGAACTCAGCAATCCTCCTGCCTCTGCTGCCCGAGTGCTGTGATTACAGATGTGAGCCACCACACCCAGCACTGTGGTATGTGGTGTTGATGGCTGGTGGGCATGAGTCACCACGCCCAGCATTGTGTGTGGTTACTGGGATCGAACACAGGGCCTTGCGCTTATGAGGCAGGTGTTGGAACCACAGAGCTAAATCTCCGGCCCCAGGCTACCCTTAAACTTTAGAGTGATTCTCCTGCCTCAGCCTCCTAAGTGCTGAGATTATGTGCATGGGCCACTATACCTGGTTTCTTCTTAAATTCTCTCAACTCTCCTCTTCTCCACTCCCTCTCTTTCTCTCCCCCTCATGCCTTCTCCTGTTCTTTTCTGTCATTCTTATTTTTTGATGCTTTGAGGGCTTCTGATTAATGATGTTGAACTGGTCCCAGTCTTACCTCTTAATTTTGGACTGGAGGTAGAGTTAGAAGTTTGTATTTAATACTAAATATAAACTCATCTCTTACCTGTTTTTTGCTAAAAATTTGATGAGGCTGCTCATCCTTAAATATTCCATAAATGTTGATTCCTTGGAGAGCTTGATTTTAATTAAACATCCAATTATGGAAACCTTATACAAGATTCTGAATGTTACAGAATCTCTCTCTAGAATCAGCTTTGGGAGTCAAAGCCCTGATTTCAATTTTAGTTTTGTTACTGATTCACCGTGTAAATCTTACTTTCTTCAATAGTAAAGTAGGAGTGATTTTTTTTAGGCCTTATTTTAAGTGTTATCTTTTAGCTAAATCATGTACGCAATACAATAAGACATGCACCGGTAAAAGAGAGCCACTTTGTGTATTGCAAGAAAGAGGGTCAGATGCCGAGACTGGACCTGGACCGAGGTGCTTACCTGAGAAGGCTGTATCATACCAGGGATATATTGGCCTGTGGCAGATATTTCAAATCAGGGGCCCATGGTCCAGGCTGAGCTATGGAAGGTTTCATCACCCCACAACAAAATGAAAACCCTGAGGAGGATAGTATCTTCCTAAAGCAAAACGTAAGCAGATCTTTTAAAGTTTCCTTTGTTCAGAGATTCTACATGGCCATTATTAGAAGTTGGCAGCCCCACATGGCCACGTCTAGAAGTGCACAGATGAGAGACAAAGGGGCAGTGTTTGAACCATCGTGCAGTAGATGGAAGTCAGGGCCGTGGTGAGTGACCTAGAGGTGACACTGGCCTCAGTATCACCTGGTCCCCAGCCTGCGCGCCTGCATGTGAAGCCCGAGGGCTTTGAATTGTACCCCCCCACTTCAGCCCACCACTCCCCTTGAGCTCTGGGATTTGGCGGTTGATTGACTCTCATTTACATGTTTGTGACAGTCAGCCCTGAGATTTTGCCTCATTTTCCTCACCTGACCCTTTTCCCTGTTAACCTGCCTGAAGTCTCCATTCCACCCAGGCTTGCCCTGTCCTGCTTTTGTCTAGTATCTCTCACAGCCCAGACTGTTCCGGACTTGGGCCCGTGGCAGAGCCCGCCGGCCCACTGGAAGACTTCCATGCTGCCAGTGGTTGTCTGCCTGCACTTCTGAAGAAAAACCGCTTCTGCTTCCCCTGAACAGCTTCCTCCTGTTGAACTGTGCTGCCCCAGTTTCTGTTCTGTGTCCCCTCATTCAGCACACACCGGAGAAGCCCTGGTTTTGCCAGGTCCTGTCCAATAGGCAAGGGCTGGGAAGAGCATTAGACACGGACCTGCTTCAGGGAATTTCTGAGCTTTGTTGTGTTGTCCAGTTTGTGCTCCCAGCCAGATTGCCTTTGACCTCCTCTTGGTGACATTTTGCCTCTTTGACTTTCAGCCCAATTTACTTGCTTTTAACTGCAGTATGCTTGACTCTTTCCCAAGATGAAGAAGAATTGAGGTAAACGTCAAGTGTGAAAATTTAAAAAGAAAGTTTTTTGGGGGGGTCTTTATTATGTAGTCCAGGCTCCCCTTGAAATCCTACATAGCCAGTCAGACTGGCCTCAGACTCTCATAATCTTCCTGCCTCAGCCTCCTAAGTGCTGGGATTATAGGTATGCACCACCAAGCCCAGCCAAAAATTTTTAAAAAGTTTAAATGCCTTAACTTAGTTTCAGTATGAAGCATTATATGGTCAATAATAGAAATAGAAAGTTTTTAAAATTGATTTTCTTGGTACATTTTATATTTATATATATATATGTATATATACATTATGATCACATTCAACATAGAAAATTTGTACCTGTGAATGACACATCCTGATTCTCATTTTTCCCCTTTCCCTCCCCTCCCCTCCCTACAACCCTCACTCCCTAAAGACATAGGCTTTGTTTCCTTTTTTATCATCAGAGTTTTTTCTTTCCCTCCTTTACTTTCCTGTAAACTCCCCTTTCCCTTTTCCTTTTATACATTTTCTTCCTATATCACAATACCTATCATATTTGATGATATGATGATGGCTGGTGGGTGTGAGTCACCACGCCCAGCATTGTATGTGGTTACTGGGATCGAACTCAGGGCCTTGTTCTTGCGAGGCAGGCACCGGAACCACTGAGCTAAATCTCCAGCCCGTGCCTATCATATATTTTGACATTCATTTACACCTTCAGTTTCTCATACTAGAGAAACGGTAAGATACACATCTGTGTTCTATTGAAATACAAGTTTTAATTAATTTAGACAGGGTGGGCTTGGTCAGTGTAGGATTTTCTCAATTCAAGTTTCTCTTGCTTTCCCTCTGGGATTCTGCTTAAGTTCCCAGAGGTTTAGAGAAGCAGAAACAGTTTGGTGGACTGGAGCACAGAGTTGGGAGTGGGAGAGGAGGCTCCTGGAAGACAAGAAGGAGAATATATCACCTCCCCTCTCTTCTGCCTTTCATCTCTCCACATTAGCAGAGGCCCTGTCCAATAAATATTCATTCAGTAATTCATTTGAATTAGTTGACTATCATGTTTAGCTATAACTTTGTAAATAATTATACAAAGTTTGTTTTTGAAACTTCCAACTTCTTTCCAAATATTATTTTGAGAAATTTACTGTTCAGGGATGAGGGGCAGAAAAGAAGTATCAAAAATATTCTAGCCAGAGATTTAACTCAAGTGGTACCGTGCCTTGGAAGCACAAGACCTGAGTTTAATTCCTGGTACCACACCAAAAAAAAAAAAAAATCCCACTTAGCAAAAATAGTCTAACTTTATTCATAGGAATTAGATTTTTTTTTTTTTGGCAGCACCTAGGATTGAACTCAGGACCTTGTGTGTCCAGGGTTGGCTCAGTACCAGTTGAGCTAAATCCCCAGCCCTATTCATAGGAATTAGAGATTGAGATACCTGAAATTCTGTATATGGAAACAATGATATAAAGTACAATGAATAAAAAAACCAAGCTCCAGGTGTGGTGGCTCACGCCTGTAATCCCAGCACTCAGGAGGCAGAGACAGGAGGATTGCTGAGTTCGAAGCTTGCCTGGGCTATATAGTGAGCTCAGAGCCAGCTCGAACTACAAAGCGAGACCCTGTCTCAAAAAAAAAAAAAAGCCAAGCAAGTCAAAAATGAAAGATGTACTAACTAAACTAAAGAGAGGGCTTTACTAATGACCTAAATTTATTTTTACATGTCTATCATTTATTGTTCACTTTGATTCACTGCTTCCTTAACTATTTCCTTGATGAGATTAAAGAACAAAATTCTTCATGGCTGGTGAATCATATTAGGCAAGACATCCAGCCGAGACAGAAGGGAATAGGTTGTGTAGTATGAGAAACCTGAGGAGTATGAGATGTTGACAGGTCCTCGGAGAGTGTTTAGTTCCAGACTCCTTAAATTACCATGTATCTACAGGTCAAGCAAGGGAGCTAACTTGTTTAAAATCATACAGCTAATTGGCAAGGCTAGAATGAAAACACAGGCTTCTTGACTTGGTCAGTTTTCTAAATGCTGTGGCTGCTACTTCCTGTGAATGAAGTACCTGCTGAGTGGACCGAGTAGATTCTTGCTGCCTTCTCTGTAGTCTTCACAGCAGCACTTTGATTGATTTATTTCTGAGACAAGGTTGAGACTGTGTTGTCCAGGCTGGCCTTGAATTCCTGGACTCCAGCCATCCTCTCATCTCAGCCTCCTGAGTTGCTGGGGCTGCAAAAATAGCACACCAACCCCGCTGTATATGCCCCTTTGAATCGCTGTTACTCTTCAAAGCAAAGGCAGCCCAAACAAACCCTATCTCTGTTCTGCCACGATTAAGAATGTTTTTCTGTGTGATTAATATATTTACAAGTAAACCTTGCTGACTTTCCTAATTTGATTACATTTTCATGAAGTTATTGGGGTACTCAAAAACAAATAGTCCTTCCCTCTCCTCCTTCCCTTCCTTCCTCTGAAAGTGGAACTCAGGGCTCTCTGCATGCTAGACAGGTACTGTTTGATTACACTACCTCCCCACCCCGAAGGTGTCTCTTCAAATGGACTACTACTAAAGAGAAAAGCTAATAGCTGTAAATCATGTGCTGCCATGACAGTGTTCTAAGCATCTTAACAGATATGATCCCATTAAAAGTATCATCCTCATTTTACAAATAAGGAAACTGAGGTAGAGATATTAAGTCACTTTCCCTCCTTGATATAGCTAGTAAGTACAGCAGCTATAATTCAGTCCCATAGTTCAGCCCCAGAATCCATGTTCTGTACTATTAAGTTGTACCTTGAAATTGTCCATATGTGTCTTTGCCTCAAACTGTCTGCTCCCTGTCTGGGGGCTTTGGCATCTGGACCAGGGACCTGGAAAAGACTCATTCCCATCTCCGCTCTTTCATGATGGTATATCTGGCCTTACAGCGTTGCTGCTTTCCCTGCATTTCTCTGAGGGGGGAGAACATATTTTTTAAAATAATAATTATGCAAAGGAATGTATTAGGTAGGCTGCTGATTTCATCCAGAGCCAGCTTTTGCCACTGACCTAAACCCTAACTTGAATGGAAGCAAACATAGGGCAGAGGTTTTCAGATTTCCTCGAGTCCACATACACTAATGAGGTGCAGCACTCAGAGGCTGGTCAGGGACATGTTAGTTGGATATATTTGGTTGGGGAGGAAGATGCAATTATTTGCTTGTCAGGCACTGTTTTCGTCTAGGTATGTTGGCTTGGGTCTCTGAGAAGAGTTCCCACGTGTCAAGGGATGTGCTGGGTGAGGAGGGGCCAGAGGAGGCCGGGCGCACTTTCAGAGGCCAGTGTGGGCCTGACCCCTGTGGAGGGAGCAGGCAGGGAGGAGGAGGTTGCAGCGCCAGGCTGACGCAGGCTGGGCCAGCTCAGTCAGCGCACGTCGCCAGCCAAAGCCTCCGTCACAGAAGTTCCATGTCTTGCGGGAGCCGGCTTCTGTTAGAGTGGCTCACAAGAAGTGCAACCGTCTCACGAGTAGGAGCAGTTGAGGGGAGGCAAAGGACTGGCAGCTAGGACTGCCTGGTATGCTGCTCACTTTGGAGACTTAAAGCACGTGGGTGGGTGGGTGGGTGGGTTTGTTGTGCTGTACTGGGAATGGAACTCCGGCCCTTGTGCTTCCAAGGTACCACTTGAGCTAAATCCCCAGCGCAAGGGTCACAGTTCTATGATCACCACACTCTGAGGCATTAATAGAGAACATGGCTTGAGGTGCTCAGACTGTTAAAGAGGGTTACAGTCAAGCAGAAAGACAGATTAAAAGCAAAATGTTTGACAGGAAAAAGTACTTTGATGAAAATAAGCCCTCATAATGTAATAAGGAGTGACTAGAACACTATTTAGGTCAGTGGCCGGAAAAGGAAAGGTTTCTTTATTAATCCTTTGAAAATAGTTTGTAATTCTGCTGGATACTTGTCTAGCCCTTTGTAACTTATGAAGTGTATACTTCTCGTCTACCTGCTAACCTTTCCATGGAACTGCATGATGGAATGAGCCCTCGCCTGGCTGGGTGCTTCCCGGTAGCTTGATAACACTTAGTAATAAAATTTCTCAGTCGCCAGGCGTGTTGGCTCACGCCTGTAATCCCAGCACTCAGGAGGCAGAGACAGGAGGATTGCTGAGTTCGAAGCTTGCCTGGGCTACATAGTGAGCTCAGAGCCAGCCCGAACTACAAAGCGAGACCCTGCCTCAAAAAAAAAAAAAATTTCTCAGTCTCTGTATATGATAAGTAAATTTGTAGATTACTGCCCTGTCAACTTTATAGAGTTGGAAATGTCAAAGTTATAGAGAACAACCTACAGTTGGGAAATAATTTTTAATTCCTTTTATAATAGTATGAAAAACAAACTACTTAGAATCAACAAGGAAAATATTAGATCTCTATCCAAAAAATAACACAACAATACTGAGAGAAATTAAAGAAGACCCAGTAAATGGAGTTATCTCATGGTATGTAGAATACTCGATATTTTTAATGTATCACTTCTCCCCAAATTAAACTATAGATTCAGTGTAATTCCAACAGGATATTTTTGTATTGACATCAGAGAAAATTAGAAAAGCCTATATACATATAGGAAAACATTATCTTATCAAAAGAATATGTCAGGACCAGGGATTTAATTCAGTGGTTCTGGCACCTGCCTCGCAAGCAAAAGGTCCTGAGTTTGACCCTGGTACCAAAAAGAAAAAAGATGTCAATAGTAACTGAGACCTTTTTCAGTTATAACATCGGACTTTTTAGATAACTTCATGGAACCATGCTGCTTGTGCCCAAGACCTGCTGTAATGAAAATAAATGTGATTTTTTAAAAATAAAAGTACTGATGAAAATATGAACAGCCCTTTTAGATTTGCTGAGCAAGAATAGAACCACCTCACCAAGTGAGAACCCTTCCTTCTTCCCCGGAGTTTACACTTGGATCCTCCAGCTAATGGTTCATTCTACTGACTAAGGAAATATTTCGACTTGTTCATTGAACACCTTCTTGTTCAAATCCCAGTGTTTACTAGGCATGGAACACGGCTCTGGAGAAACAGAGATGATCTAGATCCTGGCTTCTAATAGCTCAGTCTCTTTATGTGACAGAGTTGTGAATTCCCTACTGTGATAAAAAGCAAAATTAAGTCTTGTAAAAGATGTAGAAGGTGGCATGATCAACTCTAACTAGAGGACACAGTATTTGCAGTGCTCAAGTGACATGCTCCGGGGCCAAGAAAGCTCCGTAGGATATGACTGGAGACGACGCCTTGCCACCAAGCTGTAGCTGCTCACCCCTTTCCTCTATGCCCTTCACAGAATCAATTTCTGCTAACTGATACCACCGGATCCTGTGCACCAAGGTCAGGATGTCCTGCTTCGGCCCTCCCAAGCACTGAGACGTTCTTTCTCAGATTCTTCCCTGAGATGGGTGGGGAGTCAGAGTTGTACAAAGGTCTCATGGGGTATCGTGTTACTACTGCTGCCTCTTTCTTCTTCCTCTGTTCTATAGTTGTTTTTTTATAAACACTAAGAAACATGTTTTTTGAACTTGGAAAATTATTTATGGTAGCCTTTGATAGTTTGACCTAGCATGGGTTTACTTATCATGCAAATATGAGTAATATCATAAACTTATAATAACATAACTGTTCAAGCCAGATTCCTGGTGACCAGATCACATGACTTGGTTCAAATCCAGACATCATAGAAAATACATCTTCGTTCACAGTGAGATAATTTTCTTTTGGTACAGGGATCCAAGACCTAGACTAGGAGACTGGAATTCTGATTCCAGTTCCCTGACCCATTCTGCATTCTTGGATGGAGGAGCAGTCTCGCTTGTCTTGGCCACAGTTTCTCTAGCTGTAGATGAAAGATGTTGGGGGAGGGGAAGTAGCAGTGACAGATAACAAATTGAACTCCAAGGACCCTTTCAATTGCCACTTTATGCAAGTTACTGTGTGGAGTGGAGCCATTTTGTGTGTGTCCTAAAAGTGATGTATGACTCCTCTAATTATGGCATGTAGAAGAAGATTTTGAGGTTTATGCCCTCTTACATAATTTCAAGCTCGTAACTAACTGAGAATGACCTGGAACAGTCTTGTCCTCAGGACATGCCGCATGTTCTCACTTCTTAAGAGTTCTCTACACCCAACTGAAAAGGGAGTACTCACTCCTCAGGATCCTATACTATTCTGTTTTCAAAGGTCTTTCATTGATCATCTTCTCCCCACTAGAACCCTTAGGATTTTACCATCACTTTGCTTCTAGGAGTAAATGATGAACAAAGTGTCAACCTGCAGTCATTTATTAAGAATCTAGTAGTTGAGCCAGAGATTTAGCTCAGTGGTTCCAGCGCCTGCCTCGCAAGCGCAAGGTCCTGAGTTGGATCCCCAGTAACCACATACAATGCTGGGCATGGAGACTCATGCCCACCAGCAATCAATACCACATACCACAGTGCCAGGCATGGTGGCTCACGCCTGTAACCCCAGCACTCGAGAGGCAGAGGCAGGAGGATTGCTGAGTTCAAGGCTTGCCTGGGCTACATAGCGAGCTCAGAGCCAGCCTGAACTACAAAGCAAGACCCTGTCTCAAAAAAAAAAAAAAAAGAATCTAGTAGTTAATATTTGCCTAAATTTCATCTCACCAAATCCTGAAAAGAAACACCTGTTTGTCAAGATGGGAAATGAGATATATGAAGATTAAAACTTTTTTCCCCCGGACTGGTGTGGTAGCTTACGCCTGTAATCCCAGCACAAAGGAGGCTAAGGCAGGAGGATTGCCTCAAGGCCAGCCTGGGCTATAGTGAATTCGGGGCCAGCCTGAACTGTGTAGTGAGACCCTCTCTCAAAAAGCAAAACAAACAAAAAAGAGTATTTTGGAAGACCTTATAGTAAATGTTTCAGATCTGGACTCCCATCCTTCTGGCAGCACACCTCAGGATCTTTTGTTATAAATTGTTCTTTGAACTTTGCAGTAGACACTAGCCTTTAATAGTTTGATATGAATGGCCAGTAAAAACATGGATAGTTTTTTTTTTTTTTTTTGAGACAGGGTCTCACTTTGTATTTCAGGCTGGCCCTGAGCTCACTATGTAGCCTAGGCAAGCCTGGAACTCAGCAATCCTCCTGTCTCTGCCTCCCGAGTGCTAGGATTACAGGCATGAGCCACCACGCCTGGCACTGTGGTATGTGGTTTTGATTGCTGGAGGGCGTGAGTCACCATGCCCAGCATTGTATGTGGTTCCCGGGATCGAACTCAGGGCCTTGCGCTTGTGAGGCAGGCGCTGGAACCACTGAGCTAAATCTCTGGCCCTGGATAGTTTTTGATTTATAATTTTGGTGATGTAAAGAAAAGTTTTCACTTAGCTTTCGAGGTTTCTTTGCCCTTTAATTTTTTTTTTTTTTAAAGACAGGGTCTTTGTAGTTCTGGCCCTGAGCTCACTATGTAGCCCAGGCAAACCTCAAACTCAGGATTCCTCCTGCCTCTGCCTCCTGAGTGCTGGAATTACAGGTGTGAGCCAGCATGCACAGCACTGTGCTGTGTGGTTACTGGGGATCAAACTCAGCACCTTGCACTTGCTAGGCAGTCGCTGAACCACTGAGCTAAATCTCTGACCCAGCCTCTTAACTTTTGTTGTTGTTGTTTTTGAGACAGGGTCTCGCTTTGTAGTTCAGGCTGGCTCTGAGCTCACTATGTAGCCCAGGCAAACCTCGAACTCAGCAACCCTCCTGCCTCTGCCTCCTGAGTGCTGGGATTACAGGCGTGAACCACCACGCCCGGTTAGCCTCTTAACTTTTTTTTTTTTTTTTTTTTTGCTTTTTGGAGACAGGGTCTCACTTTGTAGTTCAGGCTGGCCCTGAGCTCACTATGGTGCCC
>PVIC010035823.1:0-18823 GCA_004025085.1 Thryonomys swinderianus
CCCTGACAGGTCTTGTACTCTCAGAGATCATCCTGCCTCAACCTCCTAAATTTTGGGATTATAGGTGTATACCACCATGCCTGGCTATGGTTTGTTTAATTTCTTGGCTTCCACCTCACTCCTTCTCTTCCCCTTTCTCTCCTATCCATTCACTTTTCCCCCTAGTTTTCATCTCTCTCTCTCTCTTTCTCCCTCTCTCACCTCTCCTTGTGTTAGCTGTGTGTTTCTGACCAAATACCTCAGATAGTCAACCTAAAAAGAAGTGTTTTTCTTTTCCTTTTTTTAAGCTCACAGTTTGGAAGTTTTCAGTTCCTAGTGAATTGATCTCATGGCTTTGGGGGCTATGGTAAAAGGCAGTGTCTCTTGTTGAAGCATGTGGTAAGCAAGCTGCTTACCCATGGTGGCCAGAAGCAAAGAAAGAAGAGAGGTCAGGATCCAAATATCCCTTAGTATTGTTTTCTTAGTCTCCACTGCATTAATTTCTGCTCCAATCTTTATAATATCCTTTTTGTATGAGCTTTGGGCTTTGACTTGTTCTTTTTCTAGAAACCTGAGATTCAATATTAGGTTGTTTATTTGAGCCTGTTCTATTTTCCTGATATGGATATTCACCACTATCAATTTCCCTCATAGGACTGCATTCATTGTGTCCCATAAGTTCTGGTATGTTATATTGCCATTATTGTTTAATTGTAGAAACTGTCTAATGTCTTCTTTAATTTCATCTGTGACCCATTTGTTGTTCAGGAGGGTGTTGTTTTATTTCCATGTATTTATGAAGTTCTGGTGTTTTTTTTTTTTTTTGCTATTGCTTTCCAATTTCATTGCACTATGGCCTGATAATATGCATGGGATAATTTCAATTCTTTTACATTTATGTAAGTATGTCCTATGAGCTAGTTTGTGGTCTGTTTTGGAGAATGTCTGACATGCAACTGAGAAGAATGTGGCCCCTAATATTGTGGGGTAGAACACTCTGTAGACATATATTAAGTCCATTTGTCAAAAGTTAGGCTCAATTCTGATATTTCTTTATTGATTATTTTGTCCATTTGATCTGACTATTTGTGACAGTGAAGTATTGAAATCCCTTAAAATCATATGGTGTTTATTTGATTTTTCATGTCTGTTAAAATTTATTTCATATAGTTGGGTGCACCAGTATTTGGCACATATATGTTTATGATTGTTACCTCTTCTCCTTGGATTGTTCCCTTTACAAAGATGCAATGACCTTATTTGTCTCTTTTAGTCTTAGCTTGAAGTGCATTTTCTGTGCAAATAGAATATCAATCTCTGCTTTTTTTCTGGGTGCCTATCCCATGGAATATTGTTTTTCATCATTTCACTTTCAGTCTTTGTTGATTCTTTGAAAGATTAAATAAAATTGACAAATCCTCAGACAATGTTATCAGAAATAGGAAAGAAAAGACTCAAAAATCAACTTTTCATTCCTAGTTGTCTAGGAATGAAAGGTGAAATCACAACAGATCTTGCAGAAATTCAGAAGATTAGCAATACTTACTTTGAGAACCTGTATTGTGTAAAATGGAAAACACAGACTAAGACTAAATAGATTCTTGGATACATATGAATTAGAGTTGAATCAAGAAGCTATAAAAATTTTAAATAGACCTATATCAGTCAATGAAATTGAAAATGTAATTAAAAACCTACCAACAAGGAAAAGGCTAGGCTTTGATGAATTCACTGCTGAATTCTCCAAGAAATTTGGGAAGATTAATGCTGCTATTTCTCATACTCTTTAATGAAATTGGAAAGAAAGCAATGATCCTAAATTTGTTCCTAGAAGCAAACCTTACTCTGATAGCAAAGCCAGAGAAGGACCCAACCAAAAAAGAGAATTACAAGACAATCTGCCTAATGAACATAATACAAAAATCCTCAGTAAGATACTGGTAAACTGAATGGTGCAAATTATCATGACCCAGTTGGATTCATTCCAGGGATGCAGGGTAGTTCAACAAGTGCATATCAATAAATGTAATACACTATGTTAACAGAGTGAAGGAAAAAAAAAACATATGAACCTCTCAATAGATGCAGAAAAAGCATCTGACAAGGTCCAACATCCATTCATGATAAAAACTCTACAGAATATTGGAATAATCTTTTTCTCAATCTGATAAGAGTCATCTATGACAAACCAATAACCAACATCATACTAAATAGTCAAAACCTGAAAGCTTTCATTCTAAAGTCAAGAACAAGACAAGAATGTCCACTATCACTGCTTTTACTCAATATAGTTCTGGAAACATGAGCTAGAGCAATTAGACAAAAGAAAGGAATAAAAATAATAATGACAGGAAAGAAAGAAGTTAAATTATTATTATTTGCAGATGACATGATACAGAAGACCCCAAAAGCTCCATCAAAAGACTTCTAGATTTGCTGGGCGTGGTGGCTCACGCCTGTAATCCCAGCACTCAGGAGGCAGAGGCAGGAGGATTGCTGAGTTCGAGGCTTGCCTGGACTACATAGTGAGCTCAGAGCCAGCCTGAACTACAAAGCAAGACCCTGTCTCAAAAAGAAAAAAAAAAAAAAAGAAAAAACAAGAGACTTCTAGATTTAATCAAATTCAGTAGCATAAATGGATGCAAATTCAACACTTAAATTCAATAGCATTCTCATATATGAATAACAGACTCACTGAGAGAAAAATTAGGGAAGCAATATATTTCATAATAGCATCTAAACAATGAAATACTTAGGAATCAGTCTAAAGAAGGAAACAAAATACCTCTACATTGAAAACTACAGTACTCTGAAAAAGGAGATCAAAGAAGATATCAGAAAATAGATATCCTTTGTTCTTGGGTAAGAAGAACCAATATAGCAAAAATGGCCATACCTCTAAAGTTGTTATACCAATTTAAGGCAATCTAGATCAAAATTCAAAAACATCATACAGAATTTGAAAAACACAATCCTAGAATTAATTTGGGACCAGATGAGATCTAAAATAGCAGAGGCAATTCTGGACAACAGAAGCAAGACCGGGGCATGAGAATCCCAGATTTGAAATTATACTACAAAGCCACTGTGATAAAAACAGCACAGTCCTGGCAAAGAAACAGACCTGAAGATGAGTGCAACAGATTAGGAGATTCAGGAACAACTCCAGATGTACTCAACCACCTTATCTTTAAAAAAGCAATCAAACACCTTCACCGGAAGAAAGATAGCTTCTATAGTAAATGGTGCTGGAAAAATTAAGTTTCCACTTGCCAAATATTGAAACTAGACTCATCTTTTTTTTTTTTCCTGGTGTCAGGGATAGAACTCAGGACCTTGTGCTTGCCAGGCAGGCAGTGGTGCCACTGAGTTATATCACTGGCCTCACTAGACCCATCTTTCATCATGCACTGATCTAAAATTGAAATGGATCAAAGATTTAAATATTAAAACAGAAATACTTAAACTGCTGGAAGAGAAAATAGGTAGAACTCTTGAAAACATTGGTGTAGACAAAGACTTTATAAACAAAACCCATATTACATAGGAAATATCACAAAGAAACAATTGGGATCTCATCCTTTTTTTTCTAAGCCAGTGTCTCTCTTTGAGTTCAGGCTCGCCCTGAGCTCACTATGTAGCCCAGGCAAGCCTACAACTCAACAATCCTCCTGCCTCTGTCTCCCAAGTGCTGGGATTACAGGCATGAGCCACCATGCCCGGCACTGTGGTATGTGGTGCTGATTGCTGGTGGGCGTGAGTCACCACGCCCGGTATTGTTTGTAATTACCGGGATCTAACCAGGGATTTTGTGCTTGCTAGGCAGGTGCAGGAACCACTGAGCTAAATCTCTGCCAATCCCATTTTATTAATCAGCTTTTGCACAGCAAGAGAAATCACCAACAGAGTAGACATAACCTACAGAATAAAAAAAGAAACAACAACAGCAACAAAAGACTGCCTGCTGTTCCTCAGACAAAAGATTAATATTGGGCAGGGAATTTAGCTCAGTGGTTCTGGAGTCTGCCTAACAAGTGCAAGGTCTGGAGTTTGATCCCTAGTAACCACATACCATGATGCCGGGCATGGTGGCTCACACCTGTCATCCCAGCACTGGGGAGGCAGAGGCAGGAGGATTGCTGAGCTTGAGGCTTGCCTAGGCTACATAGTGAACTCAGGGCCAGCCTGACCTACAAAGTGAGACCCTGTCTCAAAAAAAAAAAAAAAGACTAATATCTAGGATATGTAAAGAACTAAAAAAAATAAGACCTAAGCTGGGAAGGTAGCTCAGGGGCACCTTGCCTGTCTAGCAAGTGTGAAGTTCTGAGTTCGATTCCTGATACTGGGAAAAAACTCAAACCCCCACCAAATGGAATAACTCCGTCAAAAAATAGGGATCTGAAATGAATGGATATGCCTCAGATGAAGAAGTAGAAACAGCAAATAAATATATGCAAAAATGTTCAGCTCAACATCACTGGTCATTTGAGAGATGTAAATTAAAACAACTCTGAGATTTCATCTCACTCTAGAAAGAATAGCTATTGTCAGGAAATCAACCAATAACAAGTGTTCAAGGGGCTGTGGAGAGAAACAAACCCTTCTCCACTGTTGGCAGAAGTGTAGACTGGTGCAACTACTGTGGAAATCAGTTCGAAACCCACCCCCCGGTACTTAGGGATTGAACTTGTGACCTTGCATTTCTGAGGTAGGCACTGGAACCACTGAGCTAAATCCTTGGCCACCAAGGAAATTTCTCAGAGAAGTAAAACTGGGTGTTCCATCTGAATCAGCTATTTCCCTCTTGATATCTTCCCAAAAGAGTTAAAACATCATAACATAGCAATATATGCACACCCATGTTCATGATGACACAGCTTGTAATAGCTAAATCTCGGAAACAGTCTAAATGCTTACCAACCAACAAATGTAAAAATGTGGCTTTTTTTTTACACAATAGAGTTCTACTCTGCAATAAAGAATGACCTTGAGACATTTCTAGATAAATGGGATGCACCATGAGACCATACACTTTGGTGAAATAAATCAAAATGTTTAAATATGTAAATACTGCATTGTTTCTCTATGAGAAACCCACAGTGGAAATAGGGACTAAAATATATGATAGAAATATTGGAAAATGGGAAGAAATTGTTCAAATGAGAAGGGGAACAAGGAAGAGGGGAAAGGAAAGAAGGAACCTCCCAATTAAAGTCCCTCCTCCTAAAGATTCCTCTACCTCATTTTTTTCCCCTCAGTACCAGGAATTGAACTCAGGACCCTTGCACTTGTGAGGCAGGAGTAGTGCCACTGAGCTGAATCCCCAGCCTGCTCTACCTCTTAAAGGCTCCGCCATTTCCTAGTAGAGTTAGGAGCTGGCCACCAAGACCTTAACACATCTAAACCACTGCCCTCCCAATCTCCCTAAATGTATTTTTCAGTTCTGGGGACTGAACCCAGGGCCTTGCACTGAGCTACCTTCCCAGCTCTTTTGTCTGTTTCATTTTGAGATAGGATCACTCTATTGCCCATGCTGGGCCTGAATTTGCAGTCCTCCTGCCTCAGCTTCACAGGGTGAATTTTTTTGAGACAGGGTCTCACTTTGTAGTTCAGGCTGGCCCTGAGCTCACTATGTAACCCAGGCAAACCTTGAACTCAGCAATTCTCCTGCCTCTGCCTCCTGAGTGCTAGGATTACAGGTGTGAGCCACTGCACCTGGCAACAGGGTGAATTTAAAAAAAATATATATATATATATTTTTGAGACTGGGTCTAGCTTTGTAGTTCAGGCCGGCTTTGAGCTCACTATGTAGCCCAGGCAAGCCAGGAACTCAGCAATCCTCTTGCCTCTGCCTCCTGAGTGCTGGGATTACAGGCGTGAGCCACCACCCCTGGTTTAAAATATATTTTTACCTTTTTTTAAATTGTAAAAACAATACAAAGTTACTTTAGATAGTTAAAAATATATATATAAGAACAGAAGGAAGAAAATAAAGAATATCTTCATTCCACAATCTAGGAATATCTACCGCGATTTTGGCATATGTTTAATTCCTTTCTCTGTCTACCTATTTATTCTTATCTTACAAGGAAAACCTACTTTTTAGGGGACGTGAGAAATTAGATCTGTGGATGCAAAAGCTATGTATTAATAACTTAAAAATAGCAGTGATGGGCTAGAGATTTAGCTCAGTGGTTCCAGGGTCTGCCTGGTAAATGCAAGATCCCGAGTTCATTTCCCAGTACCACATACCATGATGCCGGGCGTGGTAGCTCAAACCTATAATCCCAGCACTCAGGAGACAGAGGCAGCGTGATCGTTGTGAGTTCAAGGCTAAGCTGGTCTATATAGTAAGTTCAGAGCCAGTCTGAACTGCGAAGTGAGAGCCTGTCTCAAAAAAACTAAAAACATAAAATGAAAATAGCAGTGAAAATCTCTATCTTACAGATTTAAAAGGATTTGATTGGCTTTTGAACTGTCATATAAGATCTACTTATGTGCAGTAAGAAGTCAGTTAAGATGATGAATGGGCACTATGGCCTGGGATTGAGGTGTGGCCTTACTGAGCTGTAAGTGTGGGTTTGATGTGTGTGCAGCTGGGGATGAGGAAGGGGAGCAGGGGACTCAGTGGTAGCAGCTCAGAGCCTCATGGAGGACTCATGAATCCGGTAGAGTGGAAAGGATGTGGCGGAAGGAACTGACTCATGCAAGCAAAACACTTCAAGGACCTGCCTTGGGGCTTCCATGTTGTTTTGAATGGAAAAACAAGGAAGGGGAGCTGAATAGAAAGGGAACTGCTGTGACAGTGCGGAAGGAATTAGCATGTCAAGGGGCTCGCTCCGGTTAGGCTGGGAGAGTCCCATGGTATACCAATGAATGGGCAGAGTGAAGATGTGGAACTGGGTAGTGGTTGTAGTGTTGGGCTGTGGGGTTTCTCTGCTCTGGCTGGGGATTGGTGATTGGTGTGTTGCTTTACAAAGGAGGTGGTTATGGCTGGGGATGTAGCTCATCAGCACTGTGTCAGCTTTGCAAGCGTAAGGTCCTGAGTTCAATCTTTGGTACCAGAAACAAACAAACAAACAAACAAAAAGAACCTTGTTAAACTGTCACCTGTGGCATCTTGGGTTCAGCAGGTAGGACATTAGCAAGTGGTGGCCAATCTGCCCAGTGATGGTACATGACCTGTTCATCATGGAGATCCAGGACTCTTGGGCAGAGCAGTTTCCAAACCCTGCACCTGGGGCCAGTCAGAAAGTGCTGTCTTCAGTTCTTCTGGTATAAAAGCAAGCAGGTTTCTGATAGGACAGCCTGGATCTGATGTCAGCCTGAAGACTGGGGTCCAGAAGACTGCTCCTAACCTGGTGGCCACTGTGAGTCTCCCAGTGGCTGGCTCTCACTCTGCAGTACATGCTTCTTTTCCTGTGGTACCATTAATAAATGTAAGACCTCGCTACCTTTTCCAAAGTTCTTATCCAGTTCTTTGCTCAGGACACTAAGGACCTGGAAGGAGTCTGCAGAACCCCCGAAGCCAGTAACACTCATACCTTACAGCTCCTGAGGCTGAAGGTTTTGGGGACCTGGTAAGAAAATAAGCAAAGGTGCTGGAATAGGCTGGTGACTGGTCTCTGCCTTCTTTTACAAGAAAGAACAGCAACTGAACTCCAAGCTTTCGCATTACAACCCCTTTGGCTAACACCCAGAGATCTACATTCTCTGAAAGTTGGGAAATCACGATCCACGTGGGAGTAAAATAGGTAAATTCTCTTTTAGAGGCTAAAGTGAAAACACAGAGGCAGGAAACAAAGTAGGCAATGAGACTGGGGCCTGGGGAGCTGTCACAGTCTTGCTTCTGCCCCTCGCAGCCTGTGGGATCAGAGCAGCTGTGCCTCTCCAGTCCTGCTATTATTTTGCATTTCTCTGAATCAGAGGTCATAAGCTGAAGCCTGGAAACTAGAGACACCACCGGCCATTGTCTCTGAAAGACACTAGTGCTTAGGTGAGGTTTAAATCTATAGTCTGACTTGAGAAGATCTCTGATTTGGGTTCTTCGGGTGAAGAGTTCAGCGAATGAATGTAAGCAAAAACTCATCCAGCCTGGAACAAGTTGGATTTCAGGAGAAACCCTAAGTCTGGTGAGGAAAGCTCTGTGACCTGCCTTGGAAACAAAAAGTCATTTGAGGGCAGGAGATTTAGCTCAGTGGTTCTGGCGCCTGCCTCTCAAGTGTAAGGTCCTGAGCTCGATCCCCGGTAACCACATACAATGCTGTGCGTGGTGACTCACACCGACCAGTAATCAGTACCACATACCACAGTGCCGGGTGTGGTGGCTCACGTTTGTAATCCCAGCACTTGGGAGGCAGAGACAGGAGGATTGCTGAGTTGGAGACTTGCCTGGGCTACATAGTGAGCTCAGAGCCAGCCTGAACTACAAAGCAAGACCCCGTCTCAAAAAAAAAAAAAAAAAAAGTCATTTGAGGGCCCCAAACCTGAAACTGTGGGTATTAAGCTGGTAAAAGGAGTATCCCTAAGAGAAGACCCCAGCCCATGCAGACCTCATGAATGAGTGAGGGAATTTGGGCTACAGAGCAGGACCGGGGTGGCTGGTTTAGACATTTTCTAAAAAAACAAAGGAAAAAATAGACCCAGGAAATTCTGGTGTCATGCTTTTTACCTCTGAAACTGTGAGCTGAAAGAATCCTGTTTCTTTATAAAATTTTCAGCCTTGAATATTTATTATAACAATGCAAACAGCCTACTACACATAATGTAAATTATTTCTGTGCAAGTGAAATCAGAAATGGAAAAAATTAGGACGTTTACTGTATTCACTAAAATTCACTATTAATAGCTTTGTTTTTAAAGAAGTCCTTCAGGACCGTGCATGGTATTTTCTCTAGTTCCCAATATTTTGATGCTGTTCCCCCTTCTCTTATATCCACTTAAAAAAATCCTTCTGCCGGGCTTGGTGGTTCAAGCCTGTAATCCCAGCACTCAGGAGGCAGAGGCAGGAGGATTGCTGAGTTTGAGGCTTGCCTGGGTTACATAGTGAGCTCAGGGCCAGCCTGAACTACAAAGTGAGACCCTGTCTCAAAAAAAAAAATCCTTCTGAGGCCAGATGTGGTGGCACATGCCTATATTCTTAGCACTTGGGAGGCTGAGGCAGGAGGATTGCTGTGAGTTTGAGGTCAGCCTGGGCTAGAGAGTGAGTTCTAGTCCAGGCTGAATTATGTAACAAGACCTTGTCAGAGAGAGAGAGAGAGAGAGAGAGAGAGAGAGAGAGAGAGAGAGAGAGAGAGAGAGAGAGAGAGAGAGAGAAGGGAACAGGATCTTCTGCAGTATCACTGTTGAGACTGATGGAGATTTTGCTGTCACGGTCCCACCATTATATTATGCCTAGCATTACAGAGTCCTCATCTCAATTGTACATTTGAATATTATTACACATGCCTTATCTGTCTGTTTTTGCTTTAGTGAGTGATCTAATTATTATTCTTTTGTATCACTACAGAATATTCCCCATGAGGCTGCAGAAAGCTTCAGTTTTGTTGGACACCAACCCTCATCAAATTTTGCAGCCATTTATTGTCAGTTATCTTGCTATACAAACCCCTTCAGGAGAAACATCAAATAGAATCCATGTCTTTTGCATTTAAAATTTAGCAGAAAGGGCAAGATAAAATGCACAGGTGACTGAAATGAAGCAGAAGGCAAAAAAGATACAACATTATATATGTAGCCCAGGCGGGCCTTGAAATTACTATGTAGCCCAGGTTGGCCTCGAATTTATGGCAATCCTGCTTCAGCCTCCTGAATGCTAAGATTATAGCCATTTGTCCCCCATTCCCAGCCCAGCTGTTTTTTCAAGCACCTAAAAAATAGTTACTTCATTAAAACCTTAAACAACTATTGTCATCTCCATTTGCATATGGGCAAACTGAGAAACAAAGAGGTTAAGTAATTTGTGCAAGTTCCAGATGTAGTAAGAGGCGGGTCTGGGATTCTGTCCACTTTTTCTAGAGATCGCAGACCCTGAACTGGCCTGAGTATGTGCTCATGCGTGCATGTACAGGGACCAGAACGTGACTTAAGAGAGAACCCGGCATTTGAACTCTTTCTAGTTTCTCCTACGTCCATGGTCCGTTACACCTAGATCTTTCCTAAGACCCGGTTATCTCTGCTAGAAATACTTCTCGACTCCTGATTTTGATTTCTCGACTCCTCTTTGATTTCTCCTGTTAGCAGCCAAGTCCGTTCAGGTCAGAACCTTCTGGTTGTGGACCTGAAGGCTTCTCAGTTGTTCCAAGGGAATGTCAAGGTGTGTTACGGTTTTTGGCATGGCCTTTAGGAGAGTCACAGGCTTTGGCCCCAAACAGATGCAAGTCACCGCGTCTGTGCCTGTGTTCGCACCTTGTAGAGGTGATTCGGTGACGGGAGTTACTAGATCTGTCCAGCACGGCCTCAGATCCCGTCAGGGCCGCAGTCACCTGGGCTCTGCTGTTGGTGGCCAGCGCTGGACTCAGCCCCGCCACCAGTGCGGGTCTGTGGGCAGGAGGGTCTCGGCAGGAGCACAAAGAGCGGCTTGGGATGGTCACAGTGGAGGCACGGTGGGCGGGAGTGGGCAGACAGCGTGGCCCACGGGGAATTGCTTTTTTTTTTTTTTTTTTTTTTTTTTTGAGACAGGGTCTCGCTTTGTAGTTCAGGCTGGCCCTGAGCTCACTATGTAGCCCAGGCAAGCCTTGAACTCAGCAATCCTCCTGCCTCTGCTTCCTGAGTGCTGGGATGACAGGGGTGAGGCACCACGCCCGGCTCTGTGGTATGTGGTATTGATTGCTGGTGGGCGTGAGTCTCCACGCCCAGCACTGTATGTAGTTACCGGGGATCAAACTCAGGACCTTGTGCTTGAGAGGCAGGTGCCGGAATCACTGAGCTAACCCTTCGGCCCCTGCTTTTGGTTTTTTTTTTGAGACAGTGTTTTGCGATGTGTTCCAGGCTGAACCCTAACTCACTGCGTACCCCAGGCTAGTCTGGAATTTGTGGTGATCCTCTTGCCTCAGCCTCCCAAGTGCTGAGATTATAGGCGTGCTCTACCACACATCTGGCTACTTTTTAAGTGTGGGGACCCCCTCCCCCCAAGAAGACTTGGAGATGAGATTCTATGCAAATAGCTTATGGTGAATGTGTTCCAAGAAACGCCAGCAGGAAGGAGGGAGGAAAGGGAAAAGGATGGAGAAGCCAGCAGGTAAAGCGGGTGGTTAGGGCTGGGGATTCAGCTCAGTGGCTCAGTTATGAGTTCCACGGCCCGAACCACGGGGTGGGGTGGAGGGGAAGTAGGTGCTTAAATCAGTTGCTCCTGTGGGCAGCTGCCCTGGACCTCAGGGGACCCCCGGGGAGCAGGGTGAGGCTCTTGGATGGAGGAGGGCTGGTCTGGGTGAGTTTCCCAGCACTTCTGGGCAAAGACCCGAGGTGCTGCTGGTGGCGGCCAGGCCAGTGTGCATGGAGAAGGCTGAGGGGACATAGTGCCCACAGGTGCCCACAGTGTCTGCTGGCCTGGGTGACATCACCCAGGTCACACCATGGCTACACAATGACTTTAAGGACAGTGTTAACTGCATAGTGAGGCCCTGTCTCAAACAAACAAACACAAAACAAAACAAAACAGAAAACCAATCCCCAAACCAAAAACAAAAAACCAGGTTTGCATTCATCCTTTGGGGGAAGCCATGATAAAGAAAAGGATACATGGGGCCGGAGGGTTAGCTCAGTGGTTCCGGCGCCTGCCTCGCAAGCACAAGGTCCTGAGTTCGATCCCCGGTAACCACATATAATGCTGGGCGTGGAGACACGCCCACCAACAATCAACGCCGCATACCACAATGCCGGACATGGTGGCTCACGCCTGTAATCCCAGCACTCGGGAGGCAGAGACAGGAGGATTGCTGAGTTCGAGGCTTGCCTGGGCTACATAGTGAGCTCAGGGCCAGCCTGAACTACAAAGCGAGACCCTGTCTCAAAAAGCAAAAAAAAAAAAAAAAAAAAAAAAGGATACGCAGAAAACAAAACAAACAAACAAAAAACAGATGCCACATACTACTGACATGGAAAAACTAGGCCTTTTGCTTGCTTAAGGAACAAAGAATCTGCCTGTGGGCCTATGGGAGGGTTTTCCTGCTCTGTGCTATTCAGGTGTACAGGCAAAGACTGAGATGAGTCATTTTGAGAAAGGCCTTTCATAACCAAGGACCCTGGTTTCTTCACTGCAAGATGGAGATGAAATATTGCGTGACAGGTGTCAATGGGAGTGGTTGTCAGCGTTACGGACATCTGCACAAAGCATTTTGGGAGCTGTAGAGCACTGTATGTGACCCCGCACATGGACCCTGAGATTGTTTCATAGAACTGGAAGAAGCTAAAGCATCAAACTAAGAGTTTATCTTTTAATGGCATTACTGGGGATCCAAGGTTTTGCCATGGAGGTTTAAGATGTGTCTGGCAGAAAATTTTTTGATTGGTTGTTTTTAAAAATAAGAATCTAACACAGTGGAGGGGTAATGTTGAAAATTTGGGGGGAAACTGTCCAAATGTTTTCAAGTAGTGCTTAGACAATGTAGAGTTGTCATGGATTTGCCAGATAATTGCCAGAACCTCCACTATATTGTGCTGTGGTGGGTTTTGAAAAATCTGAGTTCAAGTCCATATTCAGCTACATAATAGCTACATGACCCGGGGCTCATTGCTCTATTTTTCTTTTTCATTTGTAAAAAAGGCTAAAAGTTCTTTTTTTTTTTTTTTTTTTGCTTTTTTTGGAGACAGGGTCTTGCTTTGTAGTTCAGGCTGGCCCTGAGCTCACTATGGTGCCCAGGCAAGCCGCCGCGAACTCAGCAATCCTCCCGTCTCTGCCTCCCGAGTGCTGGGATTACAGGCGTGAGCCACCACACCCAGCATTATAAGTGGTAACCGGGGATCGAACTCAGGTCCTTACCCTTACGAGGCAGGTGCCGGAACCACTGAGCTAACCCTCCGGCCCTAAAAGTTCTTTTGTGCATCATTGTACAAGTGAAATGTTTGGTGAGAAAATTTTCTGAACATACAACAACTCCAAAAATATAAGGTGATATAATTACTATTGTTACTTATGTTTAAAGAAATGAAACCAACAAGCAAGTATTCAATGACAAAATTAGATAAAATCAAGTCAGAAATTAATGAGGTATAGTCACTAAGGAGAAGCAGATTGCTTTTTGATAATGATTTCTTTCCATATGGCTTTGTTATCAGATGCTTCTATGGGTGATAAATGGGAACTATGTAAATGGGATGTGTACATACAAATTTATTCCAAGATTCATAGCTTGTCTCACTGGCAAGCTACGAACTTCTAAGAGCTTTGTAAAAACCTGATCAATCCATTGCCTATTGCAAATTTAGAAGACTTATTAAGTCAAATTTAGCCTCCAATAACTGTTTTTTTTTTGAGACAGGGTCGTGCTTTGTCCAGTTTGCCCTTGAACTTGAGTGATCCTCTTCCCTCAGCCTCCTAAACACTGGGAAGACAGCCATGCACCACCACGCTCAGCTCCAATGACTCTATAGGAAAGGCACAGGGGTAACTGACCCTAGGTGTCAGAGGATAGCGTAGGAGTTCTAACTGTCCAGAAGGGCTCAGCGGCATAGACAGGGTGGCTATCCTTGTGGCATTTCTGAGAGACAGCCCTTCTGTGGTGGATTTGGCACAAGCCATGTTCTGAGTATTAACATAGAGAGTAGATATTTGTCTCTGGAGTAGTCTTGCCTTCTTCCTACTCATCATTGGCAATGTAAGACCTAACAGCCAATGGATTAATTTACAATAAACAGGACAATACCAAGAACCTCAGATCTTCTAGTTAGTGTAGGAGAAGACAAATGATCTGAAAATCACTTAGTGAGCTGGGAACCCAACATGTATCAATCATCTCATTGGAAGACTGAAGGGTTGACTGGTCAGGTTTTTTGGTGCAGAAGCAGGAAAGCAATTCCCTGGGACTTCCTGGGCAGCTCACAGAAACCATGGGCCTGCTGGATATCTGGGCTCAGATGACAACGGAAACCGAAAGAGGTAAGGAATGGAAAGTAGGCTGAATTTGTTCAGTGGCCCATGATTATCCCAACTCTGAAGAGTTGACTTTGGTGCTGAACGTGGACATCAGTTCTGATGTTTTGCTGGTCTTTGGAAATGGCCACACCACCACGTGTAGCTTTTCCATCAACTCCCAAAGTTGGGAGCAGCTAATAGCCAGGTTGTGGACTCTCCTGCTGGCAGTCAGGATGCTAGGAAAGGGGCCACACAGCCCCAGGACATCCTAAGGTGTAACCTATGGACTAGTATGGAGATGAATGTTGTGCTGTCTCTATTGAGAAACAGGTCTGGACATTCTTCTCCTGCAAGTGGTTGGTTAGTTGCTTTGGGCTCTTTCCTGCAGGGTAGGTCTCTGGCTGTCCTCTGGGGGACAATTTGATGTCCATTGAAGTTGGCTGGTTGAGACTCCTCACCACATGGTGGTCACTGACCTTCAGCCTACATTGGAGTGGAACCATTATCTGCCCATTCGGAGTCCCAACCTTTCTGTCTTCTGGAAGCCAAGTACTTATGGTGCTTTATGGGGATGTGAACTGTTCTTTACCCATAACCCGGGCCTGGCTCCCTAGCCCTTTTGCATTATTCACAGAGGTGGGATTCTTGCTATCTAGGGCACTGCATCTCTCTCTCTTTCCCTCTCTCTTTCTCCCCACTTCTCCCTTTCCCTCTCTTTTTCTTTAAAACAGGGTCTTGCTGTGTAATCCAGGCTGGCTTTGAACCTATACTATGTAGCCCAGGCTGGCCTCAGACTCGCTGTGATCCTCCTCCCTCAGACTCCCAAGTGCTGAGGCTATAGGGGTGTGCCAGCACACCTGGCCAATCTCTTCTTAAGGCTTGAATGCAGACTCCCTGTAGTCTGTTGGATATAAAGTGTTTTTCCTTTACATTAGCAGGTATTGCAGTGTAGGAAACTCTAGTCTTGTGGATAAGGTGGGGAAAGGTGGTGGTTGCAAAACGTTTACTTCTTAGGCTCTTAAAACTGAACATTGCTCACCACCTAGGACAGAGGTGACAAATTTACAGCATGTGTGCTGCAGCAGCTGTTCGTATCCCTGGAACCTCTGAAAGGGTCGCAATCACTGGCCGAGGGGATCAAGTGCCTCCGGCAGATGCTTGAAGATGCACAGTGGCAGTAGGCTGGCTTTGGAGCTATTACTTGTTGTATTCTGTTGTATTCCTTGCTATCATAGCTTCCATTTCCTTCTGTTTCCCATTGTACTTTCTGTTTTCCACGCGCCTTCCCCCGATAGCTGAGGGTGGATGGTGCCATGCGCAGTTCCTCTTCTCCAGAGTCCAGGGTTCTCTGATTATGGAGGAAGGGAATGTGAAAGAGGTTTGAGTTCGGTTTTACTTAGCTTTTTTTTTTTTTTTTTTTGAGACAGGGTCTTGTTTTGTAGTTCAGGCTGTCCCTGAGCTCACTATGTAGCCCAGGCAAACCTTGAACTCAGCAATCCTCCTGCCTCTGTCTCCCGAGTGCTGGGATGACAGGCGTGAGCCACCACGCCCGACACTGTGGTATGTGGTATTGATGGCTGGTGGGCGTGAGTCACTACGTCCAGCATTGTATGTGGTTACCAGGATCGAACTCAGGAACTTGCGCTTGCGAGGCAGGTGCTGGAACCACTGAGCTAAATCTCTGGCCCCAATTTTACTTAGTTTTTCTCCTACTTGCTTGATAGCTGATGAGGTTCCAGTTCTCATGGATGCATTAACTTCAATCCATTCCAGGCACATTTTGCAGCATGGGAGTAATCCTGCACCTGGAGGGTGGCCTGTGACGTCTCCATGTTATCAGCCAGTCTGCACTGCTCAATAGGCAGCGTTTGGGCCTGTGGACATGAGACCAAGGGGGGAACAAGAAGGAAAAGAAAAGAAAAATGAAGCAAGGAAAAAAGAAAAAGAAGGTAGGAAAGAGGCTGGTGTGATGGCGGAAACCTGTGATTCCTGCACTCAGAGACTGGAGCAGGAGGATTGCTGAGTTCAAGGTCAGCCTGGACGACATAGTGAGTTCAGGGCCAATTTGGACTACCCTCCTCCCACCTCTACCAGGAAAAAAAGGAGCTGTGAAAGATCTGTGCTTCAACCCTACCTGTCAGATAACAAGTCAGCTCGCACAGACCATGGATCTTGGCAGAAGATGACCCCTGGATTGGAGATAAAGGACTCTATTGCTTGCAGTGCAGTAAGCAGAATGAGCCACAATTTTTTTTTTCCCTGTGTCCAAAGAGAAATGCTATAGAGGTAATGATGAGGGGAAATAAAGAGATCAGGAAGTGCAGCTCGTTCCTGACTCAGTAGAAAGTCCCATTCCAAATTGGGTTTTGCCGCAGCAGATGTGGTTAGGCCGCAGCAGGCTGGGTGCGACACAATTATCTCCAAGAGGCCGCTGACTACCCCCACCCCCAGCTGTGGGCTCTGATTTCCGCAGCGGGCTTGGCTGCTAAGTGAAACAGAGAATTAAAACTTAGTATTCCAGGGCCTGCTTTCTTCCCTGGTCCTGTGCCACCGCGCTGTACCCGGTAGCCCCACACATTGATGGAGCACTTGCGATGTGACTGTCCCTTAGCACTGAAGTGTGCTGTGAAGGCAGCATATGTGTTGGGTTTCAAACATTCAGTAAAAAATGAAGCAATAGGGCCAGAGGGTTAGCTCAGTGGTTCTGGCGCCTGCCTCGCAAACGCAAGGTCCTGAGTTTGAACCCTGGAAACCACATACAATGCTGGGTGTGGTGACTCACGCCCACCAGCAATCAATACCACATACCACGGTGCTGGGCCTGGTGGCTCACGCCTGTAATCCTAGCACTCGGGAGGCAGAGACAGGAAGATTGCTGAGTTCAAAGTTTGCCTAGGCCACATAGTGAGCTCAGAGCCAGCCTGAACTACAAAGCGAGATGCTGTCTCAAAAAAAAAAAAAAAAAAAGAAGCAATATCTTAATATTTTTTAAATTGGTCATGTGTTAAAATAATAATCTTTTGTTTATTTTTGATGTATTATTGAAATAAAATATATTAAAGCTGGGTGTGGCAGTGCATACCTTGGGTAAGCCCAGCCCTTGTCAGTACAAGAGGCAGGGGGAATCACAGGAGTCTGAGGCCAGTCTGGGCGACATAGGGAGTTCAAAGGCAGCCTGAGTTACAGGAATGAGACTTTGTCTCGAAAAACACAATAATGCCAGGTGTAGCTCAGGGCCAGCCTGAACTGCAAAGCGAGACCCTGTCTCAAAAACAAACAAACAAAAACAAACTACCAAACAGCTTTCCAAAGCAGCCGTACTACTTTGCATCCCACCGGTGCATGGGGATTCAAATTTTCTCACTCCTTGGCAACACTTGTTATAGTTTATCATTTTATTATTGGCATCCTAATGCATGTGAAGTCATATTCCATTTTGATTTTCATTTGTATTTCCTTGGTGATTAATGTGGTGAACATGTTTTCATGTGCATATTAGCTATTTTTCATCTCCTTTGGAGAAATATCTATTCAATTCCTTTGCCTCTTTTATTTTATTTTGTTTATTTTATGGGCTGGAGATGTAGCTCAGTGATGCTGTACCTGCCTTGCAAGAGGAAGGTCCTGAGTTCCATCCTTGGTACCAAAAAAAAAAAAAAAAAAAAGAATTATTTGGTGAGACAGTCTTGCTGTGTAGTTCAGGGTGGCCTTGAACTCACTATGCAGCCCAGGCTGCCTTTGAACTCACAGTGTCCTCCTGCCTCAGCCTTCTAAATGTTGGGATCACAGGAGTGTGTCACCACACTCAGCTAGACTTTAAAACTGGAAAGTGAGTTTCTCCAATTTTGATCCTATTGTTAGATTGTTTTTACTGTTATGAGTCTTTTGAGTTTTCATATGAATCTGAGGGTCAGCTTGTTTATTTCTCAAATAAAAGGGCAGTCAGAATTTTGATAGGGACTGCATTGAATCTATAGATCAACATCGGTTTTCATGCAGATTGACTTTAATGAAAATATTTGCTAAATTGCACTGTTGCTTTTGAGTACTCAAGCTTTACCCATTCTCATGTAAACTGTCCATATGCTTATTTTCCCTTATAAACAAAGCAGATCCACTAAGACCTTTGCTGACTGTCCAGTAGCCTTGTCTTCCTGTGACCCACAGCTTGCCCCTTGCCCAGTCAATTCTGTTTACAGTGGTGGAGCTGTATGGACAGTGCAGAGAAGGACAGTGGGTAGGAAGGGGGTGAACTAGGGAAAAGGATCGTCATGAAGCACCCGGGGTTCTGACAGGACATTCATGTTCTAATGTGCTTCATCACGCACAAGATGTTAAACAGATCAGTAGTTTCCTTAAGCTTTCCTCATCATTATGTTAAACAGATAAATGAATTTTAATGCCAAAAATGTTTTCAGAGAGATTAAATTGCTTTTTTACTCTGATATTATGAAATTGGGAAGTGGCATTTTACTAAAAAGTATTTTGAGTGAACCATTATAATTACCTCAAACTCCAGAAAAACAAATGTATTTGAATGAAAAGAAAAAGCCCAAACAAACCAGTAGAGTTACTTTTTTTTTTTTTTTTGAGACAGGGTCTCGCTCGCTTCGTAGTTCAGGCTGGCCCTGAGCTCACTATATAGCCCAGGCAAGCCTCCAACTCAGCAATCCTCCTGCCTCTGCCTCCTGAGTGCTGGGATTACAGGAGTGAGCCACCACACCAGGCGCTGTGGCATGTGGTATTGATGGCTGCTGGGCGTGAGTCACCATG
>PVIC010035824.1:0-18870 GCA_004025085.1 Thryonomys swinderianus
AAAAAATATAGGTAATATAGGTATATAATAAAAATATAGGTAATACAGGTAAATATAGGAAATTAACAAATGCTAAATGAGGCAGTCTCAATCTTTGAGAAGGAACAAATTATTCAATAAATGAGGTCAACAAAATTGGGTAGAATTTTGATAAGCACTGTCTGTGAAAATTAAAAAATAATCATGCACAGTATTTGCAAGAGAGTAGAAACTGTCTCCACCAGTTGAAAGGGGTTTTGCAGAAGACATCAAAATTTAAAAGCTCTACAGAAACTGCACACACACACATGCACACACAGACATACACACAAGTAAAGGATATTCCTTACATTCATTACAGTTTGTAACAGCAAAAATATTCAGGGCAATTAGTAGCTTAATATCATGCATGAAGCAGGCAGCAGAAAAACAGTATAATAGAACTAAACATATTAATAACACAAGTTATCTAAGATATGTGCTAAGACAGTAAGTGGGCCTAAAACAACCCACTTAAGATTGAATTTGTTATCTGCCTGACTTTGCACTGGGAGGGACATCAGTCTTCTCTTGCCTTTGGACTCGGCCTCAAATGGAGACTTAACTCCACCAAACCTCCTCGTAAAATCTTCTAGGAGATCTTAATTTCTGGCCTTTATTATCATGTATGCCAATTCTTCATAATAAATCTCAATATAAGTAAAGAGTTGTAAGATATAAATATATACCTATCTGTTCTATTTCTCAGAAGAACCCTCCTACATCTACTTTTTATTCTGTAACAGTGGGTCAAGTATCTGTGCTCCCAAGCCCAATCTCTCCATGGATCCACAAGATTCCATTCCTTTCACCTACTCAATGATATTTTTCATCTCTCTCCTGCACAACCAATTTTTCCCTGTGCTAGCTGACCAGAAAATTCCCATCAGTACACATACTGCAGTTTCTCCTAATTGAAAAGACAAAACTCAACTCTAGACTAACTGCCCTATTATTCTTCTTCCTTTCATAGAAAAACCACTGAAAAGAATCATCTATATTAGCATTTCTGTTTCCACTTTCAATTCTCTTTTAAACTGCTTGATACTATTCCATTCCACCCAAAAAGCTTATGTCATGATTACTAATGACCTCCTTGTTGCCAATCTTCTAACCAATTCTCAGAACTTATCTGGCTCAATAAACCAGCATAAAGTGACATGACCATACCTATCTTCCTGAAACACCCTTTTAAACTTCTGTGGCTAATTCCGAATTATCCACAGACCACTAGCGGGCGGGTCACACAGGAACTGCGAGGAGGCCTGCCCGCCGTCCGGAAGTAATTTTCCGCAGGGTAAAGGAGAAAGGAGACGACCCTTTCTCCACAGGAACCTCCCAAATACAGCCCATACCACCCAGGCCGGGCTCCGCGTACCTGCACACTTGCAGGTGTCAGAAGCTACGAATGACACGACCAAGGGACCGAGCTGCGGAAACAGGAGTCGAAAGAACACGTTACCCTCGGAAGAGCCAGCTCGATAGGTCTTCTCCTTCAGTTAGAAGATCGGTGGAGCGCCACAACACCAAGGCCCGCAAGCCTGGCATTCAGGTTAGACACCAAATCCACCAACTTTATTCCCGCGCTACAGAAGGTTCGCGGGAGCGTCACCGGCGCACACTGCACACATCAACTCCGGGAGCCGGCGCGTCTCAAGCCTCCGGCTCCACCCCCGTCCCCGCCCCCGGCCGACACGTACGCGTGCGCAGACGCCGGCTGCCGCTGAGCACTTCGGGAATTGTAGTCTCCTCGCAGGTGCCGTGGAGCCGCCAGAGTCCTACATCCCGGCGGAATCCCAGCAAGTCAGCGCACTCCCACCCGCAGCCCTTACTCCCATCTTCACACCCGTCCAGTCACCTCGCACGCACCCTCCGTCCCTGCGGCGGGGCTTCGGCAGGGCGCGCCCCGAGGGAGAGCTCGCGACCCCCGCCCCTGCGGCCGGCGGCGCTGGGGAGGCGGGGTCCGCGCCGCCCCCCGCTGTCGCCTCCCGCTCCCCCCGCCGCGGGTGTCGGGCCGGTCCCGCATCCAGACAGCGGCCGCAGGAGGGGCGGCGGCGGCAGTGCGCGCCGCGGGCGGGCGATGCCCCTGCCCCGCTGCTCCGGCGGGGGCCAGTGCGAGCGGCGGCGGCGGGGGAGGAGGCGGGGGGCGGCGGCTGCGGCTGCTGCGGCGGCGGCGGCGGCGGGGCCGAGAGCTGGCGGCGGCGGTGGTCGTGAAGGGCATCGGCGGCGGCGGTGACGGCCGAGATGATGTGAGTGCCCGCCGGCCGGAGACCCGGGGCCGCGAGCCGCGGAGGCGCCCGGCGGCGGCGGCGGCGGCGGCGGCGGCGGCGGCGGCGGCGGCGGCGGGAGCGGGCGGGAGGCCGGGCAGCGGGGGATGCTGTGCGCGCGGGGCCGACGGAGCCCGCGCCGAGGGCCGGCGGAGGCCGGAGCCTGGCGAGCCCGGCCGGGGTGAGGGTCCCTCCCGGGCGGCCGAGGCGGGGGCAGCGCAGGCCGAGGGGCGTCTGCGATTGTTCTCAACACCCCACCCCCACCCCACCCCGTGTGTCTGTTTGTCACTTGCAGCTGAAGATGGAAGGAGCCAGGCGCAGGGGAGGCGGCGGCGGCCGCGGCCGCGGAGGCAAGAACGTGGGGGGCTCCGGCCTAAGCAGGAGTAGACTCTACCCTCAGGCCCCGCACGCTCAGTACCCGCACTATGCCGCTGCGGCCGCCCCTGGTCCGGCTGGGGGCGCAGCCGAAATCCAGGAACTGGCCTCCAAACGAGTGGACATCCAGAAAAAGAGGTTTTACCTGGACGTGAAGCAAAGCTCGCGAGGACGATTCCTGAAGATAGCCGAAGTGTGGATAGGGAGAGGCCGGCAGGACAATATCAGAAAGAGTAAACTGACCCTGTCCCTGTCCGTGGCAGCGGAGCTGAAGGACTGTCTGGGGGACTTCATCGAGCACTACGCCCACCTGGGCCTGAAAGGCCACAGGCAGGAGCGTGGCCACAGCAAGGAGCAAGCCTCCAGGAGGAGGCAGAAGCACTCGGCACCCTCCCCGCCGGTCTCAGTGGGATCCGAAGAGCACGCTCACAGTGTCCTCAAAACAGACTACATAGAGAGGGACAATAGGAAATATTACCTAGACCTGAAGGAAAACCAGCGAGGCCGCTTCCTAAGGATTAGACAAACCGTGATGCGGGGGACTGGAATGATAGGTTATTTTGGCCACATTTTGGGGCAAGAGCAGAGTATTGTCCTCCCCGCACAAGGAATGATTGAGTTCCGAGATGCCTTGGTTCAGCTGATTGAAGACTATGGTGAAGGAGACATGGAAGAGCGAAGAGGGGGAGACGACGACCCACCTGAGCTCCCGGAGGGGACTTCTTTCAGAGTGGACAATAAAAGGTTCTACTTTGATGTGGGCTCTAATAAATATGGAATTTTCCTGAAGGTAAGTGAGGTGAGGCCGCCTTACCGTAATACTATTACTGTGCCATTCAAAGCTTGGACAAGGTTTGGGGAGAATTTTATCAAGTATGAAGAAGAGATGAGGAAAATTTGCAACAGCCATAAAGAAAAGAGAATGGATGGCAGAAGGGCCAGTGGTGAAGAACAAGAATGCCTCGACTAGAGTGAAATTGAACTCCATCAGGCAAAATTTAAAATCATAAATTGGCTAAAAGTACTGATCTCTAATCATTTGAAGAAGTCTTTCCTTTTTTTGGCCCTTTGTTATTAGCAGTACCTCTAGTAGCTTATACTTCAAGAAGTCTGATTCTCATGTTCTGTTACACGTAGCTCACCATAGTTCTTATGGGAATTCCAGCCCTCCCAGTTTAGCTGTTCCAGCTGCTCCAGACTATTGAAGTATTCAAATCAGCACAAAATGTGACATTTTGACCTTCTTAATGCTATAAGATTTACATTGCACTATGACATAATCCTGAAAAAAGATAAACATACTTAATATGGAAGTATGAATCTCTACTAATCTCAAATTCCCAAAAAATATTTCATTCCTACTTCATGAAAAGCTGCTAAGTGTACCTGTTGGACAGTTACCACAGAAACAGAAATTGACCTCAAATATAATATAAATATTATAAAAGTACAAGTAGAAATATGTTGTCCATTGCATAACTGAATATTAAACAGTAAGGGTCAAAAGGATCAAATCTTTTTTATATAATTAAATTTTAAAGATATATGATCATAATATTTCTTAATGTAATATTCTATAATTTCAAATTTTGTGGTAACCTACAGTTTATAGTTGTCATATCAAAGCCATGAGAGAGTTATAATTGGTTATTCTAAGTTAGTAGCGATCCCGTCTTCACTTTAGTTTCTTGTACTATATATTTTTGTTGACTTCCCAAAGATTTTCGTATAACTTTTGTGTCACTTTTAAGTGGGAGGCTTCATCCAGTGGCTTTGCTATGGAAATCCTGGTGTTTTAGTGTTTCATGCTAATAGAAGATTGTGAAAGATTTTTTCCCCTAAAATATAAAATGGACTCAAGGTGTTATTTTTCATGTTACTTCTTTAAAGCAATATCAGAGGGGTTGGTGCACCAATTAACTGGTTTTTAAAAAGTATCTGTAATATTATATTTTAATAGCACTTTTGCAATTGCAACCCATGAAACAATGTCAGACTTCAAATATAAATCTGAATTTTACAAGTATTTTAATTCCAGAATGAAAAAAAAAAGAACATTTTTCCTAAAAGCATTTTGAATACAAATTTTTCAGTGTGGGAAAAATATTTGAAGACAGAATTGATTGAAAGCATATTCAAGAGGAAAATTTCAGGCATTTTCCAAGGTGCTCTTTATGATACTTAAAGAGGTTTACTTCACACAAGTCTAATCTATTTACCTGTATTAAAAATTATGTTCCAGAAAGTGCCACATGGATTTTTCAACACCTAAGCAATTTTTTAAACAAGTGGATATAGTATATATGTGTACCAACCCACACTGTATTAACTGACTGAAATTTCATTTGTTAAGTTCTATCTTATTCTGACTGCAATGATTATCTTTTATCTCGGCTTTATTCCACTTCCCATACATTAAGACCATATAATCAGGTTTACGAGCCAGCACACTGGTTTGAATCCCCAAATACAACCCATTGATGAGAGCCAGCTGCATGGGTTAAGATCAGAATGTAGCCCTTCTTCATGACACTATAAGTAGCTATTTAAATATCACTTAAATTTTTCTTCCAGAAATTTGTCCCCAGTAGTGTCCCTAAGAAAACTTTCTGTCAAGAAATAAGACAATTAATTTCACTGATTTGTGTTGCTTATGAACAGGCAATCAGTAGCCCAGATACATAGACTGGTGTTGGTTTGCAGATTATGTTTCATATTTCCTCAAGTAGTATAAAGGAATCTCAGTTCATTGTAATGTGGACCATCTGGATCACTATGGAACAACTGAAGGTTAGAAGATAATATTAGTACTAGAGTTAATAGCACATGGTGGATGTTGAGACTATAAAAGTAGCAAAAAATTTTTAACAGTCCTAACTGTAAAATACCATAACAATGTAGGCTTGCCCAAAAGTAGTTTTTGAAGGAGTGATGTGCACTTGAATTACTGTACTACTGATTGTTATTGCTGCCCATCATAGTGCCTATTAATTATCAACCTGTCAGACTATGGCAAACTGGAGCTGTGAAAATTCCAGTGTTCAATTGTTCCTGTCACTTTTGCTGTAAGTGTACGCTCTCTCTTAAAAACCTTCTTTTAAAAATATTTATACCCATTAAGACTATATGATTTCTTTTTTTGAGTTTTAGTCTGATAAGATTTGAGTGTGTATATAAATATACACACATAGGCTTAAAGATAGCTGTCTTCAATTCATTGTATATGATGTTAGTTTAATTTTACATTATTTAAGTAAAGAATTAGTTAGGCAGCCAAATTTTCTACCTTGTATGTATACTTCAAAGTTTTTACCATCTCAAAGCTACAAATTGGATAGATACATATATACCAGAACATGAATATACTCCAAAATTAAAGCTTCTACCAATCCTTTTGTTTTACCTTTTCATAGTTAATGTATTAATTGAAAAAATAAGATTATGATTTTTTTGATACTTAAAATTTCCTAGAATTCATTAGCCATAATTAAGTATGATCCAGTTCAAAGCTCTGGTATTAGAACACTTATTACCATGTATCTTATGAAATAAGCTACTATTCTTCTCTGTGCAATATATATTTTATTTAGCATCACTTGTAACATAAATGAAGCTGCAAGTATACGTGGTATTCTTCAAAATAACAGGATCCTTGTCTGAAAGACATTAATCACTTTAGGCAACAGGATGTTAGAAATAAAAAATGAGCATTGAAGTTAGTAACCAAAACTACTGTTTCACTGTATAAGGCTTAAACTGATGATGTTTGCACATAATAATCCAAGCATAATGTGGTACAGACTCAAACTGTAATAATATAAGCTAATAGTATGAAATTTGGAAACGGGTTCCTCATAATAGTTGGCAGTATGCTCCTAGCAATTAAAAGCAGCACTAATCTGTTGCTTATATGCAAAAGATGCAATGTACTATAAAGGTATTAAAGTTCTGCCACATTTTATAATTTTCCTTTTTAAAGCCCCAAACTGCCATGTCCCTTAAACTTGAGTCAAACACAAGCTTATTTGCACTAAAGAGCATGGCCAAAAAAAAAAATAAATGACAGGGTGGAAAAGCTAGTTGGAACCTTTTGAAATAATTGGTTCTAATGGGAGAATTTCACATTTGTCTATTTGAAAGCTATATGGTCCAGGCAGACAATCTGTCAGTTCACTAATTTAAAAATGCACTTTACCTTTTGTATATAAAAGATGTAAATGTATGTCCCTTGGCAGGTGGGATGTGTTTCAATAACTATGTAGTTAGAATCTGTAGGGTGATCTCTTGCATGCCTATGTTTGTGTTGGAGCTGTTGTTGGTAACAGCTTTCCATGAAATCAGTGTAATGGAGAAGGGTAGAAGATGCATTTGAAACAAATCCCAATGCATTTTACGAAGAATTTTAGAGTTCATATTTTTATCCTTAAGGATTAGAATAAATTTTAAGAACTATTTCTAATCCAAATGAGCATTATATTTGCAACTATGTATACTTGAGACTCTTCATAATACTCTTGAAGTTAATTTTGGGAATCTGTCAAGATAAAATAAGTTTAAACAATTCTATTTCATTGCTGATATATGTTTAAATAACTAACAAAAAGGATAGTACATGATACTGTACTAGAATTAAAAGTATGGTTAGTTAGCTCATATATTTTTAAATACCCAGATTAAAGAAATAAAATTTCAAGTAAAGGAAATGCAATGAACCTTCTGAGTTGCTAAAATAAGTAAATTAAATATTTCAAAATTTACCTAAGTACCAACTAAAAAGGGCATTGGGGGATTTAGTGTATCCTTCCATCCTAACAAATTCCTGAGATGTACATTTTTAAATTACATAACTGTTGTTTAATAATAGGCTGTATGTATTTTACTGAGAAACACTGTGTACTAACAATTCATTGAGAGTGTGCTATATTTACTGCATTCATTTTATATCTATAGATAAGAATACATTATATATAGTCATATTATCTTAATACAATCATGTATTTATATTGTAATTTTGCAAATATTTTCAGTAAAATAAACATTTATTTAAGCTGGACAATTTGAAAAGGATGAAATTAGAATACACCCTAAAATATTCAGTTTTATAAGCAGCTACCATTGAAAGCTGATGTATGCATTGTCATTTCTTTTCGTTTTATAGTTATTTTGATATTTAAATGAGAAAGACTTAATTTGAATTTTTAAGTGGTTTTCTCAAAGTAATTTATTCATGTGTGAGATTTTTTTCCTGGTTATTTCCAAATATCTTTAATTAAAAGTAGTTATAAAATCCTATTCCAAGCTTTTTGTAAGGGCTTTGCTTAGTCACCACTTAGTTTGAAGTCTGTCTTTACCAAAACATGAAACATCTTTAGCAGGATATTTTAACAAAAAGAAGTTAACATTGATTTTAAAATTATAGAATATTGCAGGAATAATATTTATCATTGCACAGTATGATTCTTAAAATCTTTCTGGTTTTCTTAAAGATTTATTAACTTTCATAGAGATTTGGTGACTAATGAGTAGCCCATCAGAGGAAGAGAATAAAGAGGTTAGCAAGCTGTTTAGACAATCCACAGTCCACAACACTGTAATAATGGGTACAGGAAAAATGTGTTTCCCAATTTAATGTTATATGAAAATTGGATTTTCAGATCCCAGCAACTGTCATAAAGTATGCCCAAATTTATATAGATAAACCTTAGAAAATAGTATATTTTCTTGTATATTGAGGGAAAACTCAAGCTATGTTCTTACTTTGACATGACATTTTAAATTTATTTTAGTAGTGGGACTTTATTGTTGAATAGGGAAAAAAATATATAGAACAATATTTAAATACAACAAATGGTTAGACAGTGAAAAACAGCAACCAATGTTATCAATTTCTTGTGTATCCCTCCAGGGTTACCCTGCATATACAAACATATACATGTATACACTTATTCTTTTTAAACATATAAATGAAAACATGTACATTTTCCCATATCCCATAGCATCAATTTTAGGTCTGACATTTAAGGTATATTTTCTTTTTTTACTTTACTATCATATTTAACCTAGTTAACATACCATTTAATTTAACTATATTACACCAAGAGAATATCAAAGAAATTTTGAATGAATCCCATTGGTATTAAAATAAAAGTTTTGTATATGTTAAGTTTAAAATGTGTAAATGTTCAGTTGATCCTATTAATTCCCCTTCGCTGTTCTTCCTAATCATTTTATCTTTCTATATTCTTTCTGTCTTGAAGTAAAAAGTTTAAGAATAACAGCATACTAAATAACTTAACCAAGTGTTTTTTCATTAACGATGTTCTCTGTGAAAGATATCCGTATTCAAAAGCTTTAACAAACTATAACTTGATTTTTTTATGAATTCTATTACTATTTCTACCCAAAGACCTTGTCAGATAACAACAAAATCATATTAGTACTATAGTAAAATATTATACATGACTTTGTTGAAGTGTTTTGATTTACTACACCAAGTTTTTGTCTTTATGAAGTGAAGACACCTGGTTTATTTAACAACTTCATCAAATCCAAGCCTACACAAAGAGATAACACTGACCCTAATTGTTAAGTGCATTAATTTTTTATTGAAAGACCCAAAGTCTGTCAAAAGTTGTTAGGATCAGAAGATACTGTGATGTTTTGAGAACAGAGTAAAAACTGAGAGGCTGAGAGGTTCCAAGCACCACTAAACCCTTTCCATTCTCTGCTGGAAGAATGTGAAATAGTAAATGTGACTTTTAAAATGAAGTCAGTAATACTGCTATTTCTGAAAATATAGCAAAAGGAATTCAGGCTGGGGAGTGAGCTCGCTGCTTCCGGTGTCTGCCTGGCAAGCAAAGACCCAGTTTGGTCCCTGGAACCCGGAGGCACCGCTAAGCAGTAGAGTGTGTGGTTCGTGTGCGCGAGGCCCTAGGTTCAATTTCCAGCACCAGAAACAAAAAGGTTTTACTTTTTAGTTTTTTACTTGATTATGTTTTGTTGCTTCTCAGATAAAATGTTGCTATTAAAAGTGCTGTTTTTAGCCAGGGATTTAGCTCAGTGGTTCCAAGATCCAGGACTCACAATGCTGGGCATAGTGGCTCATGCCTGTCATTCCAGCGTTCGGGAGGAAGAGGCAGGAGGATTGCTGTGAGTTTGAGGCTTGCCTGTGCTGCATAGTGAGTGCAGAACCAGCCTGAACTGCAAAGTGAGACCGGCTCAAAAAAAAAAAAAAATAATTCACTTAACTCCCACAAAAAAAATCACAGTTCTCTTTTCATTCTCATCAAATATACATCATAAGATCACTCTTTTGTTCACTATCAAGAAAAAATTATTACCTGAAAAATTTAAGATCCCTTACTTCAACTCTTATAAGTTTAAGCAAGAACAGGAAAAGATGCAGTACAATTAAAAATGTGCTTAAAACGCGGATATGGAAGAATTTTTTCATTGAATGGTATCTACAAATTTAATGAAAGTGATAAGATGTAGAAATTTAAAACATTATTTTAAACTTTATGAGACTATCTCCATGATCAATGACATATTTCTTGTTTGTAAAATGAAAGAGGTGCTAGAAGATGATATCCACCTAAACATATTTTAAAGGCATAAAGAATTCCATTTTTCATGGTGAATAACTCATCCTTTACAGAATCTATAAAATTTATAAGGGTTCCAAGTATTTACTTATTATGCTTGAAATCATGTATACATATAGTTCTCCTTATTTAAAAGAAGAGCTCCAAAAGGAAGTAAATTCCCTTTCAAGAAGAAATTTTACTTGAATTTATGCTAAAAACATTAAGTGTCCCATCTTTAATCAAAGAGGTTCTCAGCCTGGTGCTTTCCAATGAATTGTTTTCCAAACTTGCCTTAAGTTACCCCTGGTGAAAATGCTTAAATTGAAGCCAGTGACATCCACCTGTAAATTGAAGCATAGTGCTGCTGGTCTGGTTATTTGTTTTATGAATATGAAGAAAATAATTTAATTAATGGAGTATATTGTTAGCTTTTTTCTAACACTGACTAGAAGTTGTCCGCCCTCTCATTTTTCACTCCTATAGTTTCTGCAAGAATTGTAATATTCAAAGGTTTTATTGTCCTAAGAAACATTAGGAGTTTTTTAAAACAGCAACACCTAAAAAACGTGATAGTATTTAAAACTCAAAGTTGCTCAGATTGTAAGATTGAAGGGAAAAGGCCTTCTGTATTTTTTGTCTTTATCAAGTTAATGGTATGTCTGATTTTTATCTGATTAAAATCTATTTCTTTTATACAAAACTACTACACTCAGAAATACTGTTTTCTTTTTCTTAGAGAAAATGGTTCTATAGGTTAAGACTTCTCTCCTGGATCTTATTTATTTATTGTGGATAAGATTGTTGTGTCAAGTAGCAAATAGAAAAAAATAATCAGAAAAGAAAGTAGTAGCTGATTATTTTGCTCATCTATAACAAAAGAAGTGAATCTAACAAAAGGGAACAAAATAAGTCCTTTTCCAAGTAAACATCTATTTATTTCACCTTTTAAAAAAAATTTGAGAAATATGGAACCTAATTCTGCTAGTACATGGCCTGAGCCTGTGGGTCATTCCGTTTCCATGGTGGTTCCCTCCTGTGCAAAGGAAACTGTGTTGAGCTGGGAGCTAGGATTCAGACCCACTCTCAACTTTTAAAAATTCTGCATCAGTGGAGTGTGAAAGAAAAAACAGGTGAAAAATATCAAAATGGGCCGGGCATGGTGGCTCACACCTGTCATCCCAGCACTCCAGGAGGCAGAGGCAGGAGGATTGCTGAGTTCGAAGCTTGCCTGAGCTACATAGTGAGCTCAGGGCCAGCCTGAACTACAAAGCGAGACCCTGTCTCAAAAAAAAAAAAATATCAAAATGGAAAAGTGTAAAAGATTCTTTTTTATTAAATGCAACTACAATAAGGCAGCAACCTATGGGATTCCCAAAAGGACAGTGCTGCAGTGTATTACTTTAGCCAAACGAAGTAAAATTTTGTTCCTAGTCCTTATTAAACTCAAGCTATTGTAGACTACATACCTGTCTTTAACTTCTTTAGAGAAATACTTTTATTATCTATCCAAGTCTCTTTCTTTGGAAGAGCACTGTATAAGTTATCTCATATTCTGCATAGCAAAGGAATATTGAAACTAACAGTACTCCTGAAATGTCATTCGTTCCTTCAGTAACCATAAACTGAATTGCTAAATAATCCACTGTAACAGTCACTGCCATGGTCCCTGAGAATCAAGTACTGCCTTTGATCCTTTTTATCTTGACCGTATTGAACTTAAAAAATGATTTTTAACAAAACATTAGGAAAGATACAGATCTGTAAGTAGTATGACTCTGTTCTAGAGTCCCTGTACATGCTAGGATGTGCAGAGACGGGACATCCTCACAGGCTGTTGTTTTAGCCTTGAGGAACTGCAGAAATCGTTGACGATTGGAGAAGAGAAGCAGCAGCCAGGCTTCTGTCCTGAGACATTTCTCTAGGCAGCCCGTTTCTCCACTGTGCCGAGCAAGCAACCGCCACTGCCTGTGCAGAGAGAGCTGAAAGAGCAAGACCTTCTTTCCAGAATGTTGTTATGGTTCCCGTTTGATTGTCAAAGACAGCGCTTAGGAGCAACTCAACTGCGTTTTGACCTTTCTAAAACTATCTCTGCGCATAAAGCTCCGTTAAGGAAACCTTCCCAGTTTTTGACCTAGTAGTGATTCGTGGTGGCAATTTGGTTGATCTACTCTCAACAGAAGGAACTTGTTGTAAAAAATGTTTTCTATTTTTTTCCTTCTCTCTCAAAATAGTAGATACGTTTCAGGTTCTTGATCGTTTTATCTTTCAGGGCTATGCAAAAATCTCTGTGTGGTATGAGGAAGTACTTTCATTGTCCAGTTCTTTGCTTTTGCCATTTTGTGGAAATTTTCTTGAGCTTCCCATCAAATGTTCCAGGCAACTTTACCAAAAGAATGTAAAATGCAAAAACCACCCAGCAAAATGGGACTATAGATTCAAGTCCCCCAGACTGGACTTGAACTTGTATTCCTCCTGCCTCAGTCCCCTAAGTTGCTGAAATTACACATCTGTGCCCTCTGGCCTGGCCGTATCTACCATATTATTTCTCTTCCTCATGACAACCCTAACTTCATCCTCATTTTCATATAATTTTCAGAGGCTTAGAAACCAGTTCAGTATTCAGCACTTATATATTTGAACCCATATTCACAACAAAACCAATCGTACTCATTCAATTAGGCCAGACTTCCTTTAAGACATACTCTAAAACTAATCTCCAGAACTCTAAGCAAGCACAGTCTGGGCCACCAGTCTAAATAAATCTCCCTCAGATTACCAGGAATTGTTTTATCTGAAACTATCATCTATATATGGGATTCAGCAAGAGACATTTGCTTGTTTGAAGATTTGTTCAATTGGTTAAACTTACTGCTAATAAATACAATTTACTTAATCCATTGTATAGTTTACAGATTAAACTTCTAATTCAAATCAATTATTTTAAATAAATATCAGTAATTTTCAAAAGAATCATATATTCTCTCCAGGCAAAGAGACAGATTATTATTCATTGTGGGCCTAAATTTCATTTTCATGAATCAAAGACAACTGTCCATTAAGTTTTAAAATAAATTTTATCAATATTATTGAGAAGGGCTGGGGACTTAGCTCAAGTGGTACTGCAAATATATATACATATATGTGTGTGTGTGTGTGTGTGTGTGTATAATTGAGAGTTTTGTTTATATCTCTCAACTTTTTCTTGCCAACCTACCGGTTTCTGACAACCCTCCCTGCCATATTCTTCCTTGAATCATTTCCCTTCTTTTCATATTTTATTATCAATTTTCCTCTTCTTTCCCTTAATTTCAGCAGGATAAAATGGGGTCACAGCTCCATTTAGAGATACAGTACAATTTTTCCCCATTATTGCAGGACAATAGTTTTCAAACTTAAGTGTCACTAAGAGTCACCTGTCGGGGGAAACCCCAGATTGCTGGGCCCCAGATTGAGATTTTCTGTTTAAACTGGGAAGAGGACCTGGAACTCATTTCTAACGTATCCTTAAGAAAGTGTATACTGCTGATCTAGGAACCACACTTTAAGAACCACTGTTCAAGACTGACAAAATCTTGCCCAAGCTACGAGGGACAATAGGAGAAAAATTATTTAGTTGAAACAACTCTTGTGTCTTGGTTGCATGCTAACAGTACTTATTTTGCCCCAAGAAGTTCACAAATCTTAAAAGTAATATTTTTTATAAGTTGATTAAAGGTTTATTTTGAAAATTATTTTCTTCCACTTTTTTCCTTCATTATATTTAATAATATAATTATTCAACAGCTATCTTGAGATAAACAGTATGAATTAATTACAAAGGACATATAAAAATCTCATCTTTTGCCGGGCGTGGTGGCTCACGCCTGTAATCCCAGCACTTGGGAGGCAGAGACAGGAGGATTGCTGAGTTCGAGGCTTGCCTGGACTATATAGTGAGCTCAGAGCCAGCCTGAACTACAAAGCGAGACCCTGTCTCAAAAAAAAAAAAAATCTCATCTTTCAAATATATGCAGGCTGGAGCATATTTGTAATTTGTTAAACAATTCTAGTATGTAAATCTTAGTATTTTTCTGTTCAAAAATTCTTAAATTTAAGGGATGTTAATTATCAGAATTTGATAAGACCTTATAATTACTTTAACCTTTGAATTTTACATTTTATGATATATGGCATGTAGCTCAAATGACTCATCACTACAAAATGGTCTAAACAGAATTTAAAGACTAATGCTTTGAATGCTGGTTACCTCTTGAGATACACAAGCTAGAAGATGTATACCAATTCCTACTAAAAGAATGTGCTTCCTTTGCCCTTTTCCCATGTTGTCTTTGTATGCACAGGACAGAAGAACTATATACCATAGTGTATTTATCACACTTCATTAGATTAACAGTTGGACCCTTTAAATTTAGAGATATTTCCCCTACACACCGATTAAGCACAACTAACATAACTAATGCTTAACAGTAATTCCGTATTTGCCAGCTTTGTAGACGTTCTACAAGGTATTGACGAAAATGAGTGAAACCGTGCTTTATACTAAATCTAGTTAAAATGTAACTATGCGGAACTTCCTTAGTAACTGTGTTTCGAGCGGATCATATCCTGTTGGAAATACTGAATGAATTCACACGCAGGCACTTGGCAATTCCAAAAGCTCCTTGGCTCCGCTTTCCATTCACTACCCTTTCTTTCACACACTGAATGATCTCCTGACTGTAAGACTGACAAACGCTCACATAAGCAGGTATAGGCATGAACTCAGAATCATTGTAAGAGGTGTAACTATTTTTTTAAAAATACCTTTGTTATTCGTATTATACAGCTACAATATAAGCTTAAGATTTCCTTAAACTTTCCTTTGAGTAGGTTTCAGGCAGAATATAGATCTTCATTCATTATTTATAGTAATTTCAACAGACTTCGAAACTAGTGATATTTCCGTTTTGAGAATTATTAAAGGCAGAGGCTGGAGATTTAGCTGAACTTGGTACCACACCTACCCTGGAGGCATAAGGGCCTGAGTTCAATCCCTGGTACTGAAAAAAAAAAAAAAGGAGTCTTTAAAGGCAGAAGTTATACATTCACTAAATGAAAGAAACATAAGGGAATTAATAACTCAGAAAAGAATTATTACTACCTTAAAGATTCTTTTCAATTTTGAGAGCTTCAGAATTTATTAGGCATTATACTTGGAAATCTTATATAACAGGTCTGTTAGTTTACTGGGTTCTATAACTAATTACGATTTCAAATTTTCTGTATTATTCTGAAAGCATACTCCAAAAAAAAAATCTTACCTTTCTTCCAATCCTTCATTATTGCAAAACAAGAATTTTCAAATTTTCATGAGCTTTACTAATTTAATGAGTTAGTTATGAAAGTTTCCATGAAGTATGCCCTACAAAATTAAATACAATTTTTAAAAAGTCACTTTTGATCTTTTATTCAGGAAGGACTATACAAGAAATAAATTTAGTATTTACATTTCAAAAATACCTAGTTGTGGGATTCTTTGGAATAGCATTACTAGCAGTAGGAAAAATTAGAAAACCCAATTATTGGATATTATCAAACTTAGTTTTTCTTTATAAAAATTGAGAATTCTATTCAAAGACTGAAGCATCTATACTGTCATTCTCCATTTTTCCCTTCTGCTACTAAGATAGAAATAACATAGTTTGCTATTTCTCTTAAACGTTCTGCTTTAAAAAACAAATTTCCAAATAAGTTATTATTGCTGCAAATAACATGTGATTTTCTCCTACAATTTCAAAATTTGGTAAAAGGCAGGATAGTGGCTGTAGTTTCTAAACCCAGGACGTAATTCAGATCCAATATGAAACTCAGTTGGTTTTTGTTTTTGTTTTTGTTTTTGAGACAGGGTCTTGGTTTGTAGTTCAGGCTGGCCCTGAGCTCACTATGTAGCCCAGGCAAGCCGCCGCGAACTCAGCAATCCTCCTGTCTCTGCCTCCCGAGTGCTGGGATGACAGGCGCTCACGCCCGGCACTGTGGTATGTGGCATTGATGGCTGGTGGGCGTGAGTCTCCACGCCCAGCATTGTATGTGGTACCGGGGATCGAACTCAGGGCCTTGCGCTTGCGAGGCAGGCGCCGGAACCACTGAGCTAATCCTCCGGCCCGAATCGCAGTTGGTTTTTGGTTTTGTTTTTGTTTTGCGGTACCAGGGCTCAGACTCGGGCCCTTGTGCTTCTAAAACAGGTGCAGTGCCACTTGAACGAAACCTCCGGCTCAAAACAGCTTTTAATGACAATGTCCTGTTTCTTGTCGGTTCTGTGTTTTCTTGTGATGCTATAATATTGTCAAATGCCCCCAAAGTCCTTTAAAACTTAGCCCAGTGATGACCAAATATTAGCACACGTACTATATTAAAAATGTAGTTTCTGATCCCCATCGTCAGAAATTCTGATTTGGTTGGTGCAGAGTGGGTTGGGAAAATGGCATCTTTTCTTAAAAATAATAATACTTTTTATAGAGAGAGCTGAATAGGTTGAAATGCATTTATACAAAGATCTGTAAAGTATGCTACGCATGTCTACATATTTAGCCAAACTTTATTGCTCTGCACAAATACCCTACATATATATCATTTATATAAATTATAAAGAGAGCTCGGTCCCCTTCTTGCTTCTGAAGATGGCGGCAGATTGGCTTCGTCTTTGGTTGTTACGCTAACGTACTGTATTAATAATTTCAGTCTGCGCATACAAGGGGAGAGAAGAGCGTTCAGGCCCAAATTTGCTACGCGTCATCCCTGCTTTAAAGCTCTAAGAGTTCTCCTTACAGCTCTGAAACTGTCAGATGTACCCAGTGAGCCGGCATTTGCAGCAACAAACGACCATGCGACTCCCCTGGGGATGGTTCTGCTCTAATATAATACTTAAAAGAGATGCCACGGACTCTCTGACACGCCTCTAAGGAACTAAAAGAGCCACAGCTGCAAAAAAGCCATCTGAACTACCACTAAACACGAGCACTGAATTTTGTATTTCCTTCTATTGAGTTCAGCCACCATGAAACCCCTCGCCCTTCCCCCGTCTTTCCTTTTCCTGCCCTGGGGACTGAGCCGGAGCTTCAGCGCAGAGCTACATGCCTAAGCGCTCTCTGCGGTCCAGGCGGAGCGCAATCTCGCGATACTGCCTCAGCCCGGGAGGGCGCTGTAATTACAGGCATCTGGCCCCGAGGTTCTCCCGGTGCTGCTCACGTATGAACGTAGCATGTGATATTAAACTGTAGTTTCTGATTTGGTTGGTCTAGAGTGCTTTGAAAATTAAATTGTCTTGCTCATTTTGATATCAGTATTCTGGAGGACATTCTTTTGTCATGGACCTACACTGTGGAACTTGGATTTGCATCTTTTCTTACAAATCATTCTTCCAGCTAGAATTGCTTAATTAAGGTTTTAGTATTATCAGCCCTGATACCATCAGAAGGTCTTTTTTTTTTTTTGTTAAAATATTGCCCTAATAGCTATGGCTCACTTTAAACAGAAGCCAAGTATTTAATCCAAGGTTCTATACTTGAGTTCTATACTAGAATCTTGGGTTAAATAAGTAAATACTATCATATTTACTAGATTTCTGGGCTACCCAGTGATCACTGAGAATGCCATGTTCTCCCCCATCTCCCAACTCATGCTCAGACTGTTTTAACTTGACTTCTAACCACTAACTGCATACTTAGTTTTGTTTTTATTTTTATTTTTATTTACTGTTTGTATGGTTTTTTCTTTTGAGACAGGGTCTTGGTTTGTAGTTCAGGCTGGCCCTGAGCTCACTATGTAGCCCAGGTGAGCCTCAAACTCGGCAGTCCTCCTGCCTCTGCCTCCCGAGGGCTGGGATTACAGGCATGAGCCACCACGCCCGGCACTGTGGTATGCGGAACTCATTGCTGGTGAGTTTGAGTCACCACACCCGGTATTGTTGTATGTGGTTACCAGGGATTGAACTAGGGACCTTGAGCTTGCTAGGCAGGCGTTGGAACCACTGAGCTAAATCTCTGCCCACATACTTAGATTTTTACAACCCAAAATGTCTCCAGCCTGAATCAAATCTAAATCTAAGGATGACTTTCTCAACTTTTTTTGAGATATAAGCCTACAATTCATGAGGTGAAATATCCCTGATTAATTTTTCAATGTTTCGCCTCTAGTGTTCATTAACCTATCTTTGGAATTTTTTTGTATTACAAAATTTAAATTCTGTACTCAATAAATTCCCCACTGTCCTCTCCCCAGCCTCTAGCAACTGCGTTCATATTTTCCTATAAACCTTGTTTTAATACACAAGATGATTTCTTAACCCTTCTCTCATCAATAATACACATTTATAGTTATTATCAATTTGCTGTATAAGTATGAATCTTATCCTATACTGTTATAATTTCCACACATAAAAAAGCTTACAATTTCTTTTTTTTTAATTGAATTCTTTATTGGTACAATTTATATACATCTCAAAATCACATATAACATTGGGAAATTTGTACCAGTATATGCCACAAGTTAATTCTCATTTTTACCCATATCCCTACCCACTCCCCCCTCCTCCCCCCTTTATACATGCTCTTTTATTTTCTTTCTGTATCATATTTATTCCTTCCCCT
>PVIC010035825.1:0-18864 GCA_004025085.1 Thryonomys swinderianus
GGGGAAGGGGAGGGGAGGGAAAGAGGAAGGAAGGAAGGGACAGAGGGAGGGAGGGAAGGGGGAGGGAGGGGGAGGGAGGGAGGGAAAGAGGAAAGAATCTGTGAAGGTGATAGACAGGCACAATGACGCTTCCTTGTCAGACTTTGCGCTTCAAAGTGTCACGTCCTTAAAACTTGGCTTCCAGAAAAGCAGCTGAGTTAGAACCCAGATCATGACTCAGTGCTGACTTTCTGATCCTTATGGACCTCAGGACTCCCATCCTCAAAACTGGGATGATTCTCACATAGTAGCTATGAAATTAACAAGACAGTGTCATTAAAGGACTAAGAAAAGGTGCTCAGTTCCTGGTAACTGGTGCCTATGCTACAGTGCCAGTGGCGACCTTATTCCTCGTGTCACCCGCAGAGCCCTGCAGCGTAGGAACCCAGAGGAGACCGCAGGTTACCGGCTGGGCTCCACGCGCTCCAATCTCCAGGGGCCTTGGGAAAGACTGCGGAAGGAGAAAGGAAGCGGAGTCATTTATCCATGGCTGAGCGGGCACAGGTGGAAGACGGTCTCAGACAGACGCTGAGGTCTTCGGGTAAAGGTGCTGCCAGTGCCCAGTGATGTGGGCAGTGGCGCGCTAGTACGTGCTCCATAAACATCTGTGGAAGGACAGGGGCCCTCGTGCTCCTGTCTACAGCTCCTCAGCTCCCACCGCCTCCACGAAGCAGATGTAAAGCTGCTGCCTGAGAAAGTGAGCAAGAATTCTGCACCACGTTTGTTATCACCACGTCTGCTTTTCCACTGAAAATCTCTCCCACGACTGGCTGTGTGTTGGTCAGGACAGCCACTGCCGACGCCACGTGGGAGGGAGGAACAGAAACAACCGTGGTGCCGAGACCCCTCTCCACTCCCAGTCCCCAAACAGGTGCTGTGTTTTGCTCACCGGAGCCTGACCAGGGAGTACGCCCCTTTCTAGAGGGCGTCAGGAACTCGGGGCTCATATGCAGCTGGCTGCAGCTTGGGCAAATAATTCCTTCCCTAAAATCAGATCAAACACTTAGCCTATTTAGCAGGGGATTCATTATCAGTTCGGGTTCACTACAGGAATGGATTTCCTATCGTGCCATATACACAGGTTTGATACCAGGCATTGCAGTGGAAGAAGGCAAAAGAGCAAGGACAGCCCAAGAACCCAGCAAAGGTTCCTTCCTTCTACGAGCCCTGGAGTTCAGGCCAGAGTCCTGTGTGCTCGTAGAAGGAAGCCAGAGGTCTGTGCAGAAGCCTGGATGCAGAAGTGTAGGGCGGCGTCCACGACTGGAGCTCCTCGGAAGAGGCAGGGGTGAGGCTTCCTTCTCATTCCCTTTCTAATTCCATCTGGGCCACGAGTCTGCTCTCTAGGGGTACAGGGGGGGCTCCCCTTTGTGAGTCAGCCATCCAGACGCACCTACGACTGTGCTAACGCGATCGAGTGTTTCTGATTCAAGCTGACCCCACACCAACAATCACAGCTCTTCTCCGTTGGGCGGAAGCTGAACTTCATCACTGGCTCCCTGGTAGCCCAGCTGCAGAGAGCGGGTCATGGGCCTCCGTAAACTCCAATCATTACAGGTATGCCTATTTTTAAAAATTCTTATTTTAAAAAAGTCTTCTCTATACCTTTCATAGGAAGAGAGCTTATTTCAATAGGAATTGGTTTACCTTCTGTAGACTCTGTTTATACACTGTACCCTGCCTTGAGTATATTTATCATCTCTTTCGGTACTTACAACCCTGCGATGATGAACTGTGACGATCTGCATTTTACAGATCAGGGAAGCGAGGCCAAGAGAAGTATGCCGTATGTCCCAAGTCACATGGTGGCAAATGCAGGATGCAAACTTGATTTCTAAGCTCAGACTTTAGCTCCTATACTCAGCAAGACGGGATGAATTATTGAATTATAGCCCATTCCGTATTATTTCACACAGGTGAGGCCACAGCCGTTCTTGAGTGGGAAATGAGACTCCCGTGGCGTCCAGGCCGCGGCCTGTCTCCTCCACCGAAGGACCAACTGCAGACCTCAGGCTGCAGCCCCGTGAGAATGAAGGCCCCTGGGAAAGGATGCAGGCACGCGTGACGAACTCTCAGCCAACCGAGGCCCATCCCACGCTGTCCTCCTCTCTGGAGTGGGCTTCGGAGAAAAGATGCCCAGACGCCTGACCCAGTACGTGTTTGCCAAGTGATGAGTGAACCCCCCAGCAAACACTCTCACCCCAAGAATTTCTAGGCATCGTCCAACTGCTGTCAGAGTCCAGTTCCTGCTGCCAACCAGTAACCAGCCTTACTCAGTGCCACGGACCCCGGGCAGGCCTCTCACTTGGTAATGCTCCCCAGCGTGGCAGCCCCGCCCAGCACATCTTCTGGAGCCTGTTCTGAGCCAAAGTTTTCTTGGAAATGCACCCAGTCCTCCACTTCCTGAAGCTCCCTCCCGGAGTGACACAGAGCGAGGAGCTGGGCTGAGGTGGATGAGTCAGGGCCCCGAGCTGCAGACTCGGCCTCGGTGCCACTGGTGCACGGGCCCTCGGGTGCCCTACAAGCAAAACGAGAGCCATACGGCTTGTACCCCACAGCTGCTGAGGTTTCTCCGGACCGGACCAGCATGGCGCCGTAGACTTCCCAGTCTGGCATCTCGGCAGCCTGAGGTGAGGGGGCCTGTTCCCTCTCTGTTGTCAACACACCATCTCCACAGTCTGTGACCCAAATGTATCAATGAAAGAAATGAAAGGAAAAAACAAGACAGGGAAGGACGCTATGCACAGCTCCCGGTACACACACACACACACACACACACACACACACGCACACGCACACGCGCACACGCGCACACGCATGCACGCAGAAGTGCAGGCCAGGCCGTCTCCTGCGGGCCCACAGCACAGGCACCTGACCACGGCACCTGTGCCATGTTGGGTTGGGATATTCCAGCAGCACCTGTTTCCTCGGTGTGTGCAGCTTTCCTGCCTCATCCGGACTCAGACACAGGCCCGAGGGAAGAGCAGTCCGCTCTCCCTCACGGGCCTGCTGTGGGAAGTCAGCAGAACGGCCCACACTGGGGGCAGGGCGAGCCTGCGGAAGCCACGGGGAGACCTGGACAGGAACCCCAAGGAACACTGGCTTGTGGGGAGGCGCCTGCCCGCCGGTGGAGCAGAGGTCTTTATGGGCTTAAGAAACAGACAAGTGGGGAAGGAGGCACCTGGAGGTGCGGCTCGATTCAGGGCCCGGAAGGGTGCAGTTAGTGAGGAGTGGCCTCTCCCCACCGGCCTGCACTCCAGAGGCAGAGGGCAGGCGCTTTCAGGAAGGCGTGTCCCAAGAGCGCGGCGGCTTGCAGGCTCCTGTCCTGACGCCCACAGCCGCCAGGGCCCAGGGCCGAGGGAAAGCCTCTCTCCTCTGGCTGTTCTGGTGCAAGCCTCAAGATGGACCCTGAGTGTGCATCTTCGCTCACGGGTTAGGGGACCCAGGCAGCCGCCGGGGTGCTGCCCCTGTCTGTGGGGTGTAGTCAGAGCAAGGGGGACCTCTCAGCAGGCGCGGTAACCTGCTGTCCTGCTGTCTCCCACTCTGGACGTTCCGTGCGCATGAGCAGAATTATACCGCAGGTGGTGGAGAAGTAAGCCATAGCCCGCCTGGCTCCGATGGAGTCAAATTCACCTCCTGGCCCGGCCATGTGGAAGGGGCCTCTGGAGAGAGGACTAGCACAGGTGGGCACCTCCTGAGACAGCAGAACATAGATGGGCAAACACGTGTCCCGAGGTGAGGGCACAAAGGTGGCCGGAGGCCGGGGTGGAGTCAGAGAAGTAGAGAGAACAGTCAAAGCCCTGCAACATGGAGTCCCAGGACACTGAAAAGGGGGTGCTCCAGCTGGTGCCCCTCTTTATTCCCACTTTAATTTGGGGTCCCTTTCTTCTGTGAAGCACATGCTCCTACAGGCCCCGTGTGTGGCCGGCCTGGCTCTAACCCATCCCGGTTATCTGCCAGCGAGGCAGTCAGGGCAGCGAGACAGGCGGCCGAGGCTCTGGGGAAAGCTGTCTCGGTGGAGACGTCTGGGAATGGGGCTCTCTCTCCCTCTGGTGTTGTCACAAAGGTGTGGTGCTGCTGATGGCAGGAGCTGGTCTCACGGCATCCTCAGAGAGACGCACAGGGCAGACCCAGCGACCCACAGGCAGATGGAGCCCACGGCGTGGTCCAGGAGGCTTCGGCCAGCAGGGAGCCCCAGCAGGAGGTGGGAGGGCAGGAAAGAGGCTGACCCGAACTCCGGGCTGTCCTGCCTCGCGGTCACCCTCCACCCAGCTCAGCCTTCGGAGGCCCCACAGCCTCCGGGCTCTACGGTCCACGTCCTCCCTGCTCCTCAAAACCAGACACAGCGTGGGGCTCCAGCCTTCACACCGCAGCGCAGTCCCGGAGCCTCCTACGCCTGTGCTCACCTCCTTGGGACCCTCGCTGCGGCCGCCGAGCGCAGGAGAAGCTACTCAGAGGCCGTCAGTCCTCAGGGAACCGAAAACGAGGCCAGAGCGACCCAGGCTCCACACCTGCCAGGTCGATGGCAGGAAACAGGCCTTGGCAAAGATGTGGAGAAACCGGACTCCTCATACTGCTGGGTGAGGAAAAGTGGTTCAGCCACTTCGGAAAAGCTGGGCGGTTTCTCAGCAAGTCGAATACAGTTACCAGATAACCCAGCAATTCGACTCCCAGTTTGCACGGCAAAGAACGCAAAACATGTATTCAAATAAGCACTTGTAAGGGGGTGCTCGGACCTGCCTCCTGCAAAACCCAAAAGGTAGGAACATCCAGGTAGAAACCGATGAATGGACATGCAGTGCGGTCTTTAACACAATGGAATCACTCGGCTGCTAAAAAGGGATGGAGTGTTGATACACGCTCTCCCATTTGCGGCCCTTAAACGTGCACTAAATCAAACACTATTATAAGTAAAAGCCCAAATCTCACATACTGTGCGATTCTGCGTATCCGAAGAGGCAAAGCTGGAGGAGGAAGCTCACCGGCGGCTGCAGGGCTGGGCCTCAGGCGCAGTGGGGGCGCACGGGTCCTAGGCACAGGGCCACCGTCAGTGCCTTGGAGGCAGACACGATACTTGGGCAGGACTGGGAATATAATGAACTACGTGCTTTCAAATGATTCATTTTATGTCAGTTTCATCACAGTCAAAAAAAAAAAGACTTTTTGAAATATTCCCTGAATATCCTGATCCAAAGGTGTTGCGTGTTCCAATGGACCCTGTGACGTGCAGTTCTGCCAATCACCATGCTTTCTCCCTCCCTCCCTCCCTTCCTTTTTTTGAAACAGGGTCTTGCTTTATACTTCAGGCTGGCCCTGAGCTCATTATGTAGCCCAGGCAAGCCCTGAACTCAGCAATCCTCCTGCCTCTGCCTCCCGAGTGCTGGGATGACAGGTGTGAGCCACCACGCCTGGCACTGTGGTATGTGGTACTGCCTGCCGGTGGGTATGAGTCACCAAGCCTGGTATTGTTGTATGTGGTTACTGGGATAGAACCAGGGACCTTGTGCTTGCTAGGCAAGCACTGGAACCACTGAGCTACATCTCTGGCCCCCTCTGTGGCTTTCTCACTGGTGTGATATTTCAATTGCTTCCTCGTGGGTGGCCTGAGTGTCTCCCCTTCTCTGAGAGTCTGTTTCCTCATCTCTAAAACAAGGCTAACGATACTTTCTGAGGCTGCTCAGGGTTCCCGAGGCCACTTGTAATGTGAATTTCGAACACCAGGCAGTGGCAGAAGGTGACTTCATTCCAACTGTGACCCTTCGCAGGGGTCACAGCAGCCTCGGGGAGTGCGGGATCGGAGCCGCAGGGCCCAGCGGAGGGGAGCGGTCAGGCAGACACTGCCTCAGGCTGCCGGTGCCACCTCTCTGCTCTGCTCCCTTAGCTGTGAGGCTTCCGAAAGCTGCCACCCTGAGATTCAGTTTACTCCTCTGTGAGACAGGGACAATTACAGGTGAGGATTAAGAATAAGGCTCTCAAGTCCTTGGCACAGTGCTTGGCACACGGCGAGGGCCGGGATAATGTCAGCTGCCACCATCACCATCCCAGAGCATCAACTCGGGACCCGGGAAGTGGCGCGGCACCGAGTTCGCCCCGCTTGCTCCCTCCTCTCCCCCGCTCTGACCAGTGACGCCCCAGCAGAGTGCTCCGCACGCTGAGCACGCGAGAAACAGAGCCAGTGTCTGCCGTGGGTAGGGCTCCATGCTCTCTTCTGACGAGGGTTGGCAACCGGGACCCTGATCACAGAAGTCTCTTACCAGTTTTGCTTCTCCAAACCCAACATCCCGTTCCTTCATCGGGCTGCACGCAGAGGCTTTTGAGGCCCACTCACCACTTGGGCAGACTGCCAGCTGTTCACCAAAACCGTTTCCTCTTCTCTCTGGGCTCACAGCCAGACATTTCCCAGGCTCCTTTGCAGCTGGGTGTGACCGTGTGTCGGGGTTCTAGCAGGGACCAGGCTGGAAACGCCGTAAGCCCTGAAGAGGCCCAGGATTGTAAGAAGCGGCTATGCTTCTTCCAGCTCCTACCTTCCTGCCTGTAGATGCAACGGCAAAGTTCTGGGCAGAGCAAGGCAACAAGAAGTGGAAGAAGCCCAGGTCTGAGTATAACCATGGGGGGAAGTCACCCAAAGAATTAGAAATACCCATTTTAGACTTTGGGGGGGGCAGGGTCTCACTTTGTAGTTCAGGCTGGCTCTGAGCTCACTATGTAGCCCAGGCAAGCCTCGAACTCAGCAAACCTCCTGCCTCTGCCTCCCGAGTGCTGAGATCACAGGCATGAGCCACCACGCCCGGCACTGTGGTATGCGGTATTGATTGTTGGTGGGCGCGAGTCTCCACGCCCAGCATTATATGTGGTTACCGGGGATCGAACTCAGGACCTTGTGCTTGTGAGGCAGGCGCCAGAACCACTGAGCTAACCCTCTGGCCCCCCATTTTAGACTTTTACATGAATGAGAACAAAACACCTCTCATGCTTGAGCCATTAAACATTGCGGGGACTGTTTGTTACTGCAGCTATTATGACTACATCACTAACTGGTCTCTATATAGACCTGTCTATTGAACTGAACAGCACAAAGTTTCGTGAACCTGCTCCCAAAAATCTACAGTATGTGTCAGGCCTTGTGCTACAGCCGATGGATCCCAAATAAAATTATAACAGTACCTGCTCTTAGGAAAACACAAAATAGGAAGGGAGACCCAGGCATAAATGAAACAAGTCATCACGTGTCAGATGCCCTAAGAGCATGGCAGGGAGAGGTCAGTCTGCTGGAAACCAGGCCAGGAGGGGGTGACCCAGCTCAGGAAAAGGGGCTCCCCAAGAAGACCAACAGCAGGGGCTTCAGGGAAGGGGTCGACCTGAGCCCAGCTGAGAGGGCCTGACGCGCGGAGCGGAGGAAGAGGGTGGAGGTCTGCAGCGCCAGCTCAGGGTGGCGGAAGGGAAGCGATGAGGGGAGACAAAAACGAGGCTGAGGCACAGGGTGGAGCCGGGCAGCTGAGGCACCTGTGCCGGTTCAGGGGCACAGGGTCGTGGGACCAGGCAGGAAAACTGTAAGACCCGAACTAGCAGCTTCCAGGTGAGGCTTGATTGGCCAGTCCCGTGTCAAAGAAGGTACAATCCAGGCGTCCGGTGGTCAAGACCTCCTGACTCCTGCTCTCTGGCCAGAGTATCTCTGTCATTCACTCATTCAATCATTAGTGCATGGATAGGATACACAGAAGTTACATGCTCCACTGGAAACTGACATGCATACGTATCACATCTTAATTTTTATTTCTCTTTCACCTCCTATCCCTCCCCTCTTCTCCTACCCTCTCTTCTCCCAGCCTTTCCCTCTTCTTCCACCCCCGCATCACCTTTCCATTTCCACAAGTCTACCTTCCTATTTCCTATCACCTCTTCTTTATGTTGTTCTCCAAATCATTTATATTTTGAGTTTCTCATGTTAGACATGCTTTCTGTGTCTGGTTTATTTTACTTAGCATTATGATCTCCAGGTGCATCTATTTCCCACAAAAGACTGAAATTTATCCTTCTTTATGGCTGAGTAGTATATACAGGGCACATTTCCCATATCTGTTGATGAGCACAAAGGCCACTTCCAAGGTTTAATAATTACGAATTGTGCTGCTGCACACATGCACATACATGGATTGTTACAATAGGATGCAGTGTAGTCCACTGTAGCTGCCTGCAACTCTTCTGGACCTTTCTGCTCCTGCTCCTGAGTCCCAGTCCAGGCTCACGCTGCTGTCCTTAGAAACGCAGACTTTCCTACTGGGATCTCCCCTTCCTCCCTCCCTGCATGCATAACGCTCTCTTCTCTGGGTCAGCCTTTCAGAGGGGATTTGCACCTCCCCCAAAAGAGACCTGGGGCCCGCCCTCATCGTGGCGAAGCCTGTAAGGAGCCAGAAGCCAGGAAAGGGTAAAAGTCCAGGTTTAAATCCCAGCTGTGTCTGTTGGCTCTTCGACTCTGAGCGAGCTGACAGGCTGGCTAAAGCCTCAGGTTCTTCAGCTGCTTCTTTATGTCCTTCTTACTAAGGAATAATAAAGACAGAGCTGAAAAAACCTCTCTGTCCCCCCCGTTTACCTCTGCTACTTTACTGGTGAGGAAACTGCGGCCCTCAGCAGTCAAGCAAGCAGCCTGACATCACAGCCGTGGTAAAGTCAGATCTAGAAAGCAAGTCTGTAGAAGTGTAATAGCAGTGACAGAGGCATCATGGCTTAGGTCAGCTCGCCTCAGTTACAAAAAGTATATATTCAGACCACTTTCCAGGAAAATACATACTAAAGAAAAATGCAAATAAATTTATCTTTAGCCTAACAAAGATTAATAGAATTGATAACGCCAAAGCTGGTGTGGATATCAAGAAATGTATGCTCTCAAAAAAACTGGCTTGGGCTGGAGATTTGGCTCAGTGGTGCCGGCACCGGCCTTGCAAACGCAAGGTCCCTGAGTTCGATCCCGGTAACCACATAGAATGCTGGGCGTGGTGACTCACACCCACCAGCCATCAATACCACATACCACAGTGCTGAGCGTGGTGGCTCACGCCTGTAATCCCAGGGAGGCAGACAGGAGGATTTCTGAGTTCGCAGTGGCTTACCTGGGCTACATAGTGAGCTCAGGGCCAACCTGAACTACAAAGCGAGACCCTGTCTCAAAAAACAAAACAAAACAAAACAAAAACTGGCTTTAAGGCTGGGGAGGTAGTTCAGTGGCATCATCCTGAGTTTGATCCCTGGCACAGGAAAAATATTAAAATGCTAAAAGTAAAAAATTAAATGAGATAGTATGTGTATTAAAAAAATCTGATCTTGGGCCAGAGATTTAGCTCAGTGGTTCCAGCACCTGCCTCGCAAGCTCAAGGCCCTGAGTTCAATCCCCAGTAACCACATACAATGCTGGGCGTGGTGACTCACACCCACCAGCCATCAATACCACATACCACAGTGCTGGGCATGGGGTCTCATGCCTGTAATCTCAGCACTCGGGAGGCAGAGGCAGGAGGATTGCTGAGTTGGAGGTTTGCCTGGGCTACATAGTGAGCTCAGGGCCAGCCTGAACTACAAAGCAAGACCCTGTCTCAAAAAAAAAAAAAAAAAGTAAATGTTTGGAAAAAGAAATGAAAAATTAGAAACAAGCTGACTATCCATCAAAATGAGTGGTTAAATCATGGCATGCCTGTGGTCATCAGAAATGATTATGCTAATCTGTATTTAGTCACATAGAAAGACAGTCTCAGTTAATTAAGTGAAAACAGTGATTGAAAAGAATGCGTAAAATGATGTCATGTCTACAGAAACCACGTGCCTGTGAGTGCGTCAACACTGACACATGTGAGGGTCTCTCAGTGGATAACTGTGAGCGACCAGGCTTCTCTGCCTTTTCCTCTTCTCCCTGAAGTGTGTGTTATGAGCGTGTATCATGCTTACATTGAGAGAAGAGAGTGTGCAGAAAGTCGATTAATGGGTGCTTAGGCCCGAGGGTGAGGGCCGTGGGAAATCGGGTACAACTGCTGCTGGGTGTGAACAGGGTTTCTTTTCGGGGTCAGGAAAATGTTCTAGAACTGAGGGGCGCCATGGTCGCATGGTTTGTGGAGATGCCAAAAACCGCGAGGTTCTGCACTGTAAGGGGTGAAACAGATGGTGTGGGAATTAATCTTCTGTTAACAAAAACAGAATTTAAAAATTTATATAAAAGACATTTTAAAAGGCTTTAAGTTGAAAAAACAAACAAACATTAGCTGAGACAGAAAATCGCACAATGTCCATGCTCTGGTCTGTGCAGCCAAACCCAGCAAGAAGAGTTTCTGGACACTGTCGGGCTCAGCCTCGTGACCAGGGTGACCGGCTCGCCCACTGGCGGCCTGGGAGTCCAGCAGCCAAGGCCCGTCTCCTGCCGGAGTTATGTGCGTGCCACCGCCGTGTAGACGAGCCTCAGAGAGCACTCCACGCCCCGAGAGCCCCTCAGCGCGGCTCACCCAGGCTGCTCGCCTCTCGGTATTTGCTCTTCTCTTCAAAAGGCCCAAGGGCCACCTTGTCACTCTCAGGCTAGAGCTTTTAACAACTTCCGAGTGACGTGCTGGTGTCGGAACGGGTCCTGGCTGGGACAGGTGCTACTCTTGGCAGGTGAGAACAGGGCCAGGTGCATCCGATCAGCACGGAGCGCTTTCTGGGCACTGAGCGGGCACAGGCACTGTGACAGCTCTGTGCTCCCGAGATGGACAAGGCAGCTTTGGACTCGCGGGGCTGGGACCCACAGAGGCAGAAAAGATAACGACCGATCAGTTCGACACACATCTGATAAGGTCCGAATTCTGCCTCGGGGATTAGGAAAGACAGGCTGATCAGCCACGTGATAAACATCAAGAATGGCTGCATCAACGTTAGTCACCGGGCTGAGCTCTAAGGTCTTCCAGTACTGTGGCACACTCGACCGTGCCATTTCCAGTGTCTGCCCAGGCTCCCCAGAAGGGCCCTGCAGAAGGACGCAGCGGCGTGAGCTGAGGGAGGGAGGAAAGGGGAAATTAGAATTCGCCATCCCCATCGCCTCCGGCGCTTCCGCTCTGGACCAAAACACCTGGGCCTCTCGCCTGCGCTGCTGGGAGAGCCTGCCAGCGACCTTCCTGCGTCTGCTCTCGCCCCTCCTGCCCATTTTCTATACAGCGGGCAGCAGATCCTGCTCTGAAGAAAATACAAAAAAGTAAGCCAAGGTTACAGCACCCCTCTGCTCAGGGCCCCCCAACTGCCCTCCTCATTCACGGTGAGAGCGCCAGTTCCCAAGGGGCTCCCGACATGGTTCCCACACCCCCACCCGCCACATCGGCTCCCTCAGGTCCCTTCTCTGGCACGGGCCACTCAGGGGCTACCGGGGACTCCGCGCCCGCACCGCCTCCGTCTAAGACGGGCCTCACGTGGACGGCCACATGCTGGCTGGCTCGCTTGCTCGCTCTTCTGGGCCCTCACTGAACAACCCCCTGATAGTGCACACCCCCTGCACACGCCCAGCCCTCTTTCCTGGGGAATCTTTCTACCGACGCACGTTTTCACATACACATCCCTTTAGAATTTGTTTGGGTCTGTTTCTCCCCACCGACGCGAGCTCCTCGAGGCCAGGCACTTTCCTACTTCCTGTTCTCCGCCATTGCAAAATACTGGTATATGTGGCTGGAACTAAGACAGTGGAGGACTCTAGCCGGCATGGCGAAGAGGAGAGCATGGGAGCCCTGGGAAAGGGCTCAGGCAGGTGTGGAAGGGGCACCCCAGCTGGCTACACGGCCTGGGCATTCTTTCTGCACCGTGCAGAGCACAGGCGCTCTGCTTTTCTGCTTTTGTATGTATATTGTCTATGATGTAGCAGCCATGGGCACTGAGAGGTGGCCCCCGGTCGTCACCAGGCCTCCCAGAAGCCCAGCTCTGCACCCTCCTGGGGGCACCCAGGTCCCCCTGAACCTAAGAATGAATGAATCAGTGCCACGGGCTGCAGCCTCTTCTGTTCCCACTGGCCCTTCTGCATCTGATAAGTGGGTTTCCAGGCCCTGACAGGTCCTTGTCCAGAGCTTGTGTTTGCACAACACCGAGAGAACCACATCTTTCTCCTGTCAGATCCCATTTCATCTCCACGATACTCTCCAGAGACGTCGACAGTCCTCTGAACATGGCGAAACAGGCTCGGAAAGAGAATGCTGCCCGAGGTCACAGAGCGAAAGACAGACCCAGACTCGCAAGCAGCACCGGGTGAGGCCAAGTTCACATACGTTCTCTCTACTACCACACTGCCCTGAGACAAACGGTCTGTGCTGCTTTATTTCCTTTTTTCAGTCCTTTAAAACTGGCTTAACTTTCCTCTCAAGGCATCCCACGGGAGGCCAAGCGGACGCGGTACTCCCGGGCAGGGCCGGGTCGCTTCTAAAGCACAAACCCTCAGGTCTGCTCTTCCAGGGGCAGGACCAGCCAGGGTCTGCTCAGGCTCCTCCCTGCTCAGCCCTCCTCACAGCAGTGCAGCAGCTGTGGGGACTGTGCTGGGCGGGGCGGGCTCTGCTCCTGCCCCCGAGCGAAGCTTCCGACCGCGAAGAGGCTGCCATCCGGTAAGCCAGGGGAGCCTCCCAACAGTCACAGGGCCTGCGGCGCCCCGGCTTCGTGCGCTGCGCGCCTCTAATCTCCTCCTCCTCCTCAAGGGTGCAAGGAGGTCCCCAGAGGACAGAACTGACTGGGAGGGACATTCGTGCCAACATTAGCTAAATTTGTGCCATCCGTCTAGCTACAGTCTCTCGCGTGTGGCCAGATGCCGATCCGCCACTGTTATCGGTGCAGCGGCAGCGGCAGCACCATACTGGTCTGCGGCGACTGCCGTAACCACACACGCAGGGTCAGGCGGCCCACGCAGCGAAACACTCCCTCTGAGCCGGAGTTCTGCAACCCAGCCGCCCCACGCTGTCCCCGATGCTTTTAGAGGACGAGCCTTCCTGGCCTCGGGGAGTCTGCCGGTAACCCTGGACGCAGGGCTGTCACCCCGGCCACACGGCCAGTAGCCACAGCTCTTCTCTGTGTCTCCGTGTCCACGTCTCCCACTACAGGGGCACAGCTCAAAGGAGGGCCTATCTGCTGACTCATTTGAACGTGATTTCTGCTGGTGAAAACTCATTTCTAAGTAAGTTATAGTCTAAGGTCCTGGGGATCAGGACGTCGAGATTATGTTTTAGAGGAGATGATGCTCCCTCTCACAGTCATCGCACTGCCACACCAGACAGCTAAGGCCCCGATCCTCTCCATCCGGCAGATGCCAAAACGGAGGCCGAAGGGGCTCAGAACTTGCCCACGGGCAGCCAAGAGCCAATGAAAGGCCAAGAGGAGACTTATACAGCGGTGCAGGGTCCAAACTCTTACCCGGCCATCTACACCACCGAAGAAGCCTTCCCGGGACGCTGTGATCGCTTCCTGCTTCATGATCACCATCTGAAGGGGCCTCAACTTACCCCAACCGCCTCTCAACCTGCGCCAGGAAGGGCACGCCGCACACATCTACTTCTTATGCCCATTAAGATTCTTCCAGAAAAATGAACTTTGAAGACTAACGCATAAATATTTTACTGATTCGTCCACGCAGCCTGCTCGTGCAAAGTCCTGAATTTGCTACTCACTGTCCGCTGGGCCCCAACCTGTTTCAGGAGGGTAAATCTGAGCCTGGCTGCCTACACTGGCAGGTGCCTCCTGATGGCCCAGGAAGGTACATGGCAGCCAATGGGAAGAGCACTGGGCTTCTAGTCAGGATGCCTGGCACAGGTCTTGCCTCTATTTCTTCTCCATGTGAATTCTCCAGTGCCAGGGCCCAACTGTTTTTGGTCCCTATAGAGAACTCAAAAGAGTTCTTTGCGGGCCGGAGATTTAGCTCAGTGGTTCCAGTGCCTGCCTTGCAAGCGCAAGGTACTGAGTTCCATCCCGGTAACCATGTACAATGCTGGGTGTGGTGACTCATGCCCACCAGCAATCAGTACCACATACCACAGTGCCAGGCGTGGTGGCCCACGCCTGTAATCCCAGCACTCGGGAGGCAGAGACAGGAGGATTGCTGAGTTCGAGGCTTGCCTGGGCTACATAGTGAGCTCAGGGCCAGCCTGAACTACAAAGTGAGACCCTGTCTCAAAAAAAAAAATTCTTTGAATTTAGAAAAAAAAAAAAAAGATTGTTGCCAGGTACAGTAGTGCACACCTGTAATCTGAGCAGCTCAGGAGGCTGAGGCAGGAGGACCACAAGTTTGAGGCCAGCCTGAACAAGTTAGCAAGACCCTGTCTCAAAATAAAAGGCAGTGGGGCTAGGTATTTAGCCCAGGGCAGAGTCCCTGGGTTCAAACTCTACTAACACACACACACACACACACACACACTCACCCAGACACACCACAGACTGTCAATCTAAGATAAAGAAAAATGAAGAAATAATTCATTCATCAAAGAGGACTACTCATCTGCTCTAACGAAGGGTCACCACTCTGCTAGGTGGACATTGAAGTGTTACTCATCAAGATGTGTAAGAAACCCTGTGTGTGTGTGTGTGTGTGTGCAAGAAAGAGACAGGGACAGAGATGGAGACAGTTACCTTCCTGTATTTCTCACCTACTTCTCAGGAGGGTCGCTCATTAAGGCATTCATCCCTACTTCCCAGGAGGAGAAACAGGCTCAGTAAGTTAGGTGACTTGTCCAAGGGCGCTCGGGAGGGAGCAGAGAGCCAGGGCCCCATGCTGCCCCCCGCCACGGCCGGGGTGGGACGGAGACAGGGGTGGTGGCCCGGGAAGCTGACCGGATCTGCAGTCCCCGGGGCTCCCTGGGAGCACACGTGCTGGAGGACGGCCTTGGAAGAAGACGATGAGGCAGGGAGGTGGGGGCGGCGCAGGGGGCTCCCGCGGCGGACAGAGGAGCCGTCTGAGGGTCTCAGAGAGGAACACAGAGGGGCCGGAGCGCTGGGCGTTAGGAAGCAAGGGCCCCGGAAATTCCCTCCGCAGCCCCACTTCCTTTTCCTTCTGAACAGGAACCGAAGAGCTGCAGCTGTAGGGCGAAGACGGCGGCGAGATGCCCACTCCGATGGGAGCAGCCGGAGGGGACGCGGACAGCGCTCGACGAGCAGGCTACGGTCTTGCGAGACACAGGCAGGACTCAGCCTCTCCCTCCTCCCGCTGGGCCCGCCCTGCGCCTGTGCGTCCTCCTCCCAGTCCGCACGGCGTCCTGGCCGACCCTGCTTCCGGTTCTGGCTCTCGCCCACCCCACGCAGTGGTCCCACGTGGCCAGGGCCGCCTTTCCAGAGAACGACCGTGGCATCACTCCCGCCTTCAGCCTGCGGCTCCGGCCTCGGTGCGGCCCAGCCCCACACGGGCTCCACCCCCGCGGCTCACGCTCCCACCACCCGCGTCCCTGCCGGGGTCTCTCCCTGCGCCCGGACCCCTTCCAGTCCCTCTGCGCTTCCCTGGCTGACGCCCTTCCGTGACTGTACGAGTCGCCTCAAGGATCGCAGCCGCCCTGCTGCAAGCCTCCTCCACCGCCCTGCGCGCCTCTTCGCCAGCACCACGCGACTTCCTGAGCCTGGAGGTGAGGACCCTGCCCCCCACGTCTGTCACGGACGCTGCCAGCCTGCAGCCCACGCCGCACCCGCCAGGCACTTGCAGAAGGGAGCGGGAGAGAGAGCAGGGCAGAGCCGCTGGGGCCCAGAGGAGAAGACAGTGACTCGCACCTGGAAGGACCAGGAAAGGCTCCAGCGCGCAGCCGAGACGCGCTCGAGGATAAGCCGGATGTGGGTCGGGTGAAGGGTGGGAACGGGCACTCCAGCGCAACGCACAGCTGGACAACAGTGACCAAGACGGTATCCATTCTGGCGGCAAATTTCCAACACGGTGATGGAGTAGAGCGTACATTAAACGGGGGAGGTTACGGCGCCCCACGTCATGTAGATGGTATGTGAAGGAGCCATTCTTTTGAACATTCAGATGTTCTTTTAGCTACAAGTCACAGAAAACCCAGCTCAAGATAATAAGGACTATAGCGAATGTTCCTTCCATCTTTTCACTCCGATATCCTGAGTAAGTTCTCCCTAACCCGGGCCCACTCTTGGTCCCAAGTTGGCTGCCATCGTTCTGAGCACCGTACGCTAACCCCGTTATGTCCCGCAGCAGAAGAAAGGTAGTTTCTTCTTTATCCACCCCGCACCCTGCAGTTTCCCTTCGTATTTCATTGGCCAGAGTTGTATCATGTGCTCATGGCTAAACCAATCGCTGCCCCGAGGAACAGAATCGCCGTGATTTTCTCGGGGACCGGACTGCTCGTCCTCAAGGTCCCTGTGGGGGGACTTCTGCAGATTCACGTTTTGTCCACACGGAGGGGAAAGGGCGTCGGTAAACAGCCACCACTGTGGGCAGCGCCCTCCTTTAGTTGTCTCCTCTCGGGAGTGAGACTCATCCGCGCGGCACCCGGCACGCAAGGGGTTCACGGTGTGTGCAAAGCTTCGTCGTGAGGCGGGCTCCTGTGGGAGCGTGGGCACGAGCAGGCAGGCACGTCTCAATCCGGGAGGCAGAGGCCTGGGTGGGGCCACACTTGCCCCGTGTGACGGGCCTGGCGCTCGGGGGGCTCAGCACCACCTCCCCAGGGCAGCCCGTGACTGAGGGGAGCCCCGCCGTTCCCCGCCGCGTCGTCCCGGGGCCAAGGGCCTGAGAGGACACGGCGAAGCCGCAGCCGGACCACAGCAGGGCGGCATCTGCGGCTGTGGCACTCCTCCACCCTTCTGCCGGTCTATTTTCGGTCTGAGGAAGTAACGTCCTGGGAGAGGAAGCTACTAACAGCTATTACGGGAAGGTCTATAACCGACGCTGTTTGCTTTCCTAGATCAGGAGTTCTGTGATAGTGGGGGACAGGAAATAGCGGAGATGACTGCATCGCAGAGAAGCCCCAGACGGCATTCTGTTTGGGTGAAGACTTGTGCCTCTTCTCGAACAAACAACCAAACAACCTCACCCCAAACAACCGAGCTATTCCTACCGCAGGGACGCGGCCCAGCCCTTCGTGGAGGGACTCCTGCTCTGGGCGCGGACAAGGCCTCGGAGCGAAGCTCTCTCCGCCCACGTCTCCGGGTGGTGCTTCTCCCTGCGGACTCCGGGCTGCTCCCCGACAGCTCTGCTGGGGAGTGGACCCACACGGGCCCCAAATGGAAAGAGCCACACACTTTCCTTCCCCTGAATACCGGCTGCGAGGTACCCCGGCACCTGGATTCTGACATTTCCCCTTCGTTGCCCAGTGCGTAGCGCCCAGCAGGACTCACAGGAAGAGTCCGCCATGAAGCCGAGCTTTCGTCTCCGCCTCCCCTCCAGACTGATGTGCAGAGGACAGCTCTGGTCTCCCCGTGGAATCCATTTGCTTTTGTTTTGTAGTGAGGTGCCAAGCATTCACTTAGCCACTTTCCTTATATATTCCTTTGACGTCTTTTTTAAAAAATGAGATTTTTTTTATTATTATTCACAGAAGAGAAATAGAAGCTCAGGGACCCTCAGAAAAGACAAGGACAGAGCAGACCTCCCCACAGCCACAGGAGGCATTGGGGCACAAGATTAAGATGCAATATTTAGAATCAACACTGCATCATCAAAGTGGACACCGTTCAGCATCCTGCAGTTTTTTGGGTTTTTTTTTTTGCTTTTTGAGACAGGGTCTCCCTTTGTAGTTCAGACTGGCCCTGAGCTCACTATGGTGCCCAGGCAAGCCGCTGCAAACTCAGCAATCCTCCTGTCTCTGCCTCCCGAGTGCTGGGATGATAGGCGTGAACCATCACGTCCGGCATTGTGGTATGCGGTGTTGATTGTTGGTGGGCGTGAGTCTCCACGCCCAGCATTATGTGGTTACCGGGGATCGAATTTAGAACCTTGCGCTTGCGAGGCAGGCACCGGAACCACTGAGCTAACCCTCCGGCCCCAGCATCCTGCAGTTTATTGGCCATGTGACACTGCTAGCGAGGTTGTATCTCAGTTTCCTCCTGCTTAGAAGAGGGCTAAATTTCCTCCATTTCATAGGCCGGCTCACCAAGGTCCTTCTTGGACCAGCTCCTGAAATTTACTGACTCATAATAAACATCAGCCATCACCACCGACCCCACGTCTGGAGTCTTCCGGAGAGGCTCCTAGCGTCTGCCCACCACAGCACCGTAGGCAACAGTGACCTGGCCCGTCGGACACGTCACGAGAGCCACCGTCCAGGGGCGCAGCCTCAGAACGCGGTGGAGACCACAAAGACGCGGAGATGCACCCAGTTCACCTGACAAGCGCTCCGAGTGGTGGCAAGCCGCGCTCTCGTTAGTTTCTGTGTCGGTGTTTGTTTTCCTCAGTCGCATTCGTTTCTTTCCCTCCCTCGCGCCTCCGCCCCTTCCGTCGGCCATGCTAGACCCGAGGGGTCACAGCGAGGCTGGACCTGCCGCTCCTCCCTCCGCGGTGGACAGACAGGAAGCTCAGGGCCGGGCCTTCGGAACCCTCTTCTCACCGCTCACGCTCGCAGACTCCGGCTCTCTTTTCTCAAAACGGAACGCTATGACTGTCCTTTCTCTTCCCAACCCCTTCCAGACTGAGTGGCCTAAACGGGCTCCTTCCACTGTGACGCCCGCGGTTAAGGCTTATATCTAGATGCCCCCTAAGGCCTCGCGGGCTCCTAGGTGGAGCTTGGGGAGGTGGCTGGATCGTGAGCTACACGATTAGCCCCCAGTGGTTTAGCATCGCTCTGCGTGCGTAACTAATGCCGCTCAGGTTAGGAAGGTCTGGTGCGGCATGCGCCCCACACCCTCAAAACGGAGGGTTCCGGAAAA
>PVIC010035826.1:0-18868 GCA_004025085.1 Thryonomys swinderianus
CTAATTTATACACCCAACAAGAACATACAGGTGCGCCCATTTCTATACATTCTCATAGACTTATTACACATAGATTTCTTAAAATTTCTAAATAAGGGCCGGAGGGTTAGCTCAGTGGTTCTGGCGCCTGCCTCGCAAGCGTAAGGACCTGAGTTCGATCCCCAGTTACCACGTATAATGCTGGGCGTGGTGGCTCACGCCTGTAATCTCAGCACTCGGGAGGCAGAGACAGGAGGATTGCTGAGTTCGCGGCGGCTTGCCTGGGCACCATAGTGAGCTCAGGGCCAGCCTGAACTACAACGCAAGACCCTGTCTCCAAAAAGCAAAAAAAAAAAAAAAAAAAAAAAAAAAAATTTTAAAAAAAAAAAAAAAAAAAAAAAAAAAAAAAAAAAAAAAAAAAAAAAAAAAAAAAAAAATTTCTAAATGAAATATCAATAAATAAAAGTCAATGGTGATTTTGAAAATCAGCTTATCAAATATAGTAATGTTTCTTCATATCAAGGAAGTCAAAACTTATAAAACATAAGAAACTACATTGATATAGTCTAAAGAAAAACTATGTGATTATCTTAATAGAAACAAAGAAAACACGATAAAATTCAACAACTATTGCAGTTAAAATACTTAGAATTTTTCAAAAAGGGAACTATCAAAATTTTTTTTGGTCTGTACAGTATTTCATTAGGAATTACCAATTAAAATTAAGAAACAGTAGTTATGCTGTTCTCTTATAATTAAACCTTCAGTAGGGGTCCCACACAATGAAATAATAGCAAAAGAGGGAAAATTAGGTGAATTAGAAAGGAAGAAAAAACTGACCTTAATTTGTAGATCATCTTGAAAAATCTAGAACCATTCACGTATTAGTCATCTTTTTCTTGCTGAGATAAAATAACTTACATATACTACTTAATGGAGGAGCAGATGGTTTAAGCTCACAGTTTCAGAGGGATCAGTTGGTGGTCACTGGCTCCAAGATAAAAACATCATGGTGGAAGTGCACAGTAAAAAAGCTATTTCTCTTATGGCAGCCAGAAAGCAGAGAGCAAAGGATGAGCCAAAGAAAGATGCACCCTTCAGAGGCAGGCCCCCAGTGACCTGTTTCCCCTCCTGGACCCTTCCTACCAGCAGCACACTTAGTTATGCACTGAAATCCATTGATGGGGCAAAGAACTTTCCCAAAGCCCCACCTCTGAACACATGAGCCTTTGACATACATTTCTTTGATCCAAACCAGGTTAATCAACTAGCCATTTTCAGAACTAATAAGAAAATTCAGCAAAGTTGCTATGCATAAGATCACCACCAATATCAGCGCATTCCTTACACATTAGAAATATTCAATTACAGAGTGTGTGTTTGTGTGTGTACATATGTACATATATATACTATATATACTACTATATATACTACCATATAATATATAATATATAAAATACATATATGTATATATTATATATATAATATTATATATATATATCTCCACCATATATAGTGAATACATTTAGAAAATGTCATGTCATATAGCTCAGTGGTTCCAGAGCCTGTCTAGCAAGTACTCACACCCACCAACAATCAGTACCACATACCACAGTGCCGGTGTGGTGGCTCATACCTGTAATCCCAGCACTCAGAAGGCAGAGGCAGGAAGATTGCTGAGTTCGAGGCTTCCCTGGGCTACATAGTGAGCCCAGGGCCAGCTTGAACTACAAAGTGAGACCCTGTTGAGAGAGAGAGAGAGAGAGAGAGAGACAGTGACACAGAGAGAGACAGAGAGAATGTCATATAGAAGCATAAAAGAACACTAAATAAATGTGCAAAAGATCAATATAGTAAAAAGGTCAGTGTTTCCTACAGCAGTTTAAAAAGTGTGAGCAGAAAGTCCTCAAGAGTGTGCTTGGTTCATAGAAAGTAATTAATTCATATTAGCTAGTAATAGTTGATTTGAATACATAACAAAATTGAATAGTTGCCATTAACAGTTAACCTTATACAGGGAAAAAAGGTCTTTGCTATTCCCTTGGTAATTTTTATTGTATTTATCCTACTTTTTTGTTATTTCTCCTAGACTCTCTCTGAGTAAACACTGTAGCTATCGTGTCTTTTATTTCTTATGTTGTCTAGTTCAGTGCTTATGAAGGCTGTATAAATATTTATTGAATGAACAAAATCTGCACATTGACCCAAACTATAAACGTTTGAAATACTATTGCAATATGTAGTTTCCTCCATTCAAATACAAAGCTAACACTTTAAATGAAAAACATTGAACTTAGTTCTGATTTTACCATAAATAACTGTGACTTGAAGAAAGCCACTTATGAATTATAACTTCCTCAACTTTAATGTTATAGAATTGAATTACATCATGGAAGGTCTTTTCCAGTTCTAACATTTTATGACTAATACAATGCTAATTAACATTAAAGTTTTAAATTTTTATGATTATTAAAACATATTTTGGGGTAGTAGTATAAGAATCAAGGTTTTAATTGTTACCAAGAATGAAAGAAAGGTATTCTGGGACCTGCAAATTGACTGTATGTGGGGATCATTAAGGCTGTTCACCTATAGTCTTGCTCATTCTCCTTCTGGGTACATAGAGGATACTACTCTACTATCCACTTGAAGTTAGGTATAAACAAATGTCTAGCTTTGGCCAGTGAAATGTGACTGACAATGACATGCATCTCTTCCAGGAAAGCATTTTAAGAACAAAGGTTGTTTTGACATATTTTCTATCCCTGCTTCACCATGACACAACATACTGAAGAGCACAGTTGGTCAGCTCCTGGTTGAGAATAAAGTAAAGTTCCCAGCCAACTTTCAGTCAGTATTCAGAGAAGCAAGACACAACCTTTCTTTACTTTTTGCTTCTGAATGTGAGTATTTTTACCACAGCAAAATTTAGCTCAGTTGAGATTGGTACACTACATTTTTGTATTCTGATTTGGCAGTTGTTAGTTTACTGTCATAATGCATTGATTATCCTTAGTAGCTGTGGCTATGTTGCAAGTATTTTGTCTCTAAAATTTCTTTAGAATAGGCCACAATCCATCTAATTTGTCATTACATCTCCAGAGAGCAGATTAATATTACCTTCTGCTATAAATTAGAACACACAGTTGTCTCTGTGGTAAGGTCATGCTTACTTTCTTATATTCCAGTATGGGGTTGTGCAGTGGGGTGAGGTGGAGTAAAACTATTGACCTGAAAATTGGATGTAATTCTGAGTTCACTAATCTGAACAGGTGAAAAACAAATATTGAAGATGGCTAAGACACTCTGTCCAGATGGCATGTAACAGGACCATTACATCAAATTCAGCGTTTAATAGGGCATGATTATATCTCAGGCCAGGCAGGATGGATATTTAAAAAAAATTTTACTTACTATGCTTATTTTAAAATTATCTTTGGGTATCTTGTTACATTCACATAAATGATTAATTGTTTAATACTAAAGATATAATAATGAGAGCTATTACTAGAAATTTGGGAATTAAGGGGAAAAAGACATTTGGAAGTCTGCTACAAATAGGTACTTTTACAACATGCTGTTTTTATTAATGAATTAGTCAAAATAAAACTACAGAAAATGACTTAACTTCTGAGACTACAACTCTGTTAATTGTCATAACATGAGCACACCTTTATAATAAGTACACAAGTTAAGAAAAAAAAATGCGACTGGCAGGCACCTTTGAAGACTCCCTTCCACCTTCCACCATCTCTGGTCTCTTGTGTCTGACAGATAACCACTAACAGAGCAGATTGTTTTTGCTCAGCTTTTACAATTTGTGTAAGTGAAATTGGGAAATATGTATGCATATTTTTTCTTCAATAATCATGGTTATAATATTCTTCCACATTGTTGCCTATAGTGGTAGATTATTCATGCTGATTGCACATAGTATTCTGAGGTGTGGAAATACAATATATTCATCTATTCTAAATGAGTAGGCTAATTGACATTTGAGTAGTTTGCAACGGGGCTGTTATGTATAAGTCAGGCCATTGTGAACATTCCAGCACATGCATGTAATAGGATATATATTATATATTCATAAATCATTTAGGCATGTATCTAGGAATTATATTATTGTGTCAAATGAATCCATTATCATGTTCTGGAAAATACTGAAAATGTGATTTCAAATTGGATTACAAAGTGGTCACAGTTTTCCACCCTTCTTTACTTATCTAACTTAATTACTAATGACTTTACAGATTCTTTCATCAAGAAATGGAGTCTATCCCTTACCCTTGAATCTAGGTCGGCATTATGACTTTGTTAACTTTCCTATAACCCTATTGAGCTGCTACACAAATAAGCTTCAGCTAGCATGTTAGATGGTAAATACCATGCAGGTTGGTCAACCTTGTTACCCCAACAAACAGCTGGCCAGCTAACAGACACATAAGGCCGTCCTGGAAAAATCTGCCCTGGTCGACCTGCCAGGCAATGGCAGCTGCATTTGTTAGCTCATCTAACATCAGCCAAGCGTGTTCCAGATAAGTAGAACTATTCAACTAACCTTAGATTTGTGAATGATAGTAATAAATTATTATCTTAAGGACATCAAGTTACACAGCTATAGACAATGGCTGTATATTTCATTATCTTAGCAATGGTGTCCTGAGGTTCATATTCTCAACTTCATTTTATTGATGAAGAAAACTCAGGTTCAAAAATTGTAGGAGAATTGCCCCAGAACACCCAGTTAGCAAAAGAATCAGAAATCAGTTCCTGCCTAATCCCAATGTCTTGTTTCACTATTTTACAACATTCATAAAATAAAATGCACATAAATAAATAGAAAGTTCAGACCTCCCAATTCCTGCATGATCTCAGTGCCCCCAAAGCAAAACTTCAGTCACACTGCTTCTCAGCCAATATTGGGAAATGCTGTCTTTCAAGCTGAAAGCCTCTCTTCTGGCCCCAAATCTGGATCTCATTGTGCAGACTCTAGCAAAAGCAAATCTCATGAAGAGCACTGTTCAGGGTCACATTTAGGAATTTTACTAACACATATTTATTCATGTTCTTCATTCCAGTAGAATTTTTCTTCATATAAATTGACTTGATTTTATTATGCTTGATATTTACATATATCTTGACCTTTAACATTAATCTTTTATGACACATCTCGGTATAAAGAACTTTGTCACAGTTGGTGATAGAGTGTACCTGTAATGATGTTATGAAAAGGAACAGGCTGGAAGAAACAATTTCATTCACACACAGATGATTTCAGGCTCTGCCTTCTTATAGGACTAGAATATATGATCTTTGAAGTCAAGAGACATGCAGATCTAAAATTGGGGGAAATTTTGCTATCTTTTTAGTTTTTGTACATGATCACAGAACATGATGATTACATTCCTTGTGGAAATTTGATACACTTACATGACGCATCTTAATTCTTTCTTCATTCACCTCCCCTTCTCTCTCAGCTCTATTTTTTTTTTTTTTTGAGACTGGGTCTCATTTTGTAGTTCAGGCTGGCCCTGAGCTCACTATGTAGCCCAGGCAAGCCTGGAACTTAGCAATCCTTCTGTCTCTGCCTCCCAAGTGCTGGGATGACAGGCGTGAGCCACCACGCCCGGCACTGTGGTATATGGTATTGATGGCTGGTAGGCGTGAGTCACCACGCTCACTATTGTATGGGGTTACCGGGGATTGAACTCAGGACCTTGAGCTTGCGAGGCAGGCGCTGGAACCACTGAGCTAAATCTCCAGTCCTCATCTCTATTCTTGATCCTCTTCCCTTAGTGTCTGTATAGGAGAACTGACAGAGGGTTGGCAGAGATCATAAAGAGGCTAGGTTTTCCTCCCATTCTCGGGTTCTCTCCAAATTATAGAAACACATGGAAAAATGAGAGTTTCTTTTAAGGAATCCTGAGTTAAAATTCTAACAAAATTCACTTTGTTTTTATTAGATGCAGTGTACTTTTATGTAATGCATCTCTTGCTGAGCAGCAAAGAATAGGAACAGGTGTGTGTGTGTGTGTGTGTGTGTGTGTGTGTGTCTATCACCTAGAAAGTGTCTAATATTGCAGCACACATGTAAAGAGATAAATGTTAATATTGCTGCTTTCTTGTCGTTGTTTTGTCCACCATGAAAATTGACATAGCACAGCATCTTTTTTTCACCTTCACATTCCTTGCAAAGTCTGGTAGAAACTTTCCAAAATATAGATAATATAGATGACCACCCAACTCAAATAGCTCTATTCTAAGCACTGCAAGACAACAAAATAAATATAAGACATATTCTTACCTAAGGGGAAAATAGAAACAATTACCACAAGAGTAGAATGTGCTATATACCATAAAAGAAGAACAAATGGAAGCTTCCAGAGGAAAACCATGGAATATGGATGAAAAAGCGAGATGAGAGGAGGAGTGATGTAACTGGTTAGAAATTGACTCCAAATAGCGACCGTAGTAGAATAAGTAAGGGTTGGAAGACAGAAAAGGGAACACGTTCTCAAAAAACTGACTTTAGCTGGTGCAGGGTAGGGACTGAATCATGGCAAAAGAAATTGTAATACAAGATTGGAAAGACAGGAGAAGGCAGCTGTGATAGCTTCACATGGCAATGACAAATTTTGGAGAGACTGGTAGGGGGTAAACCTCAGAAAAATGAGCAGACTGGAGTAATCAGAAGCAAAGAAAGCAAAGGGGAGATCATTGCACTGTCTGCCTTTGAGACGAAGAGGGCCATTTTAATAGTCTTGTGTTGCTGTGTTTAGTAGTTGCTGTGAAAAGTGGGAGAATACCAGGAAGGCCTCTCAACAACAGAACTGAAAAACTTAGTTACGGAAGAAAAGGAAAAAAAAATCAGATGAGACTGAAGTGGATTTAGCATGGTTGACTAGATGGAAAGGCTCATAATCAATGGAATCCATAAAATAGGGCAAGCTCATCTTGTTTAGGGATCAGATGAGATTACTGTGGCCTGAAATTTAAGATCATACCAATGGAGATGTTCTTATAAGCTGTTGGAAATTCAGGACTTGTATCGGGAGGAGAATTATGTGCTAACAGAAGAGTTGGGTAGCATCCAAAAATGGAGCTAAAATGATCTTACATCATGGAAATTAAGTATTCTGAGTCATTTAGGGAAGTGGGGAAAGAGGAAGTGAAGTTTTAATAGGCCTGTAGCAATTTATAGCACTAAAATAAAAATGGCATATATTTCTGTGAGTTGTCTAGGAAAAAAACACATCAGTGATCAGCAACGAGAAAAATTCTCCTGGGAATCTGTCCAGGAACACAAATCCTTCTTGCTTATTGCTTCAGGCTCTAAGCCTTCCTCCTAATTTTGGGGCAGCTCCCAAATACTGCCTAGTTTTTCTTCAAAGCCTGGCTCAGTTTTTCAAATTTTCCTTTTCCCAAAGTTGCAAAAAGAAACTTACATTTTCCCTATATTTTTGTTGTATGGTCTAAGTTTTCCTATTGTAACCACAAAAATTAATAAGTAAGAAATAATGCATATGTTGTAGAATTAACACAACATACTTAAAATATTGCTAGTCGTTACCCCTAATCTTTCTGCAAATATCAGGTAACGGGATGCTGAAGCTGCTGCTCATAAGGGCCAAGTGTTCAATTTTCAGCAATTTTTAAGGTGGTAGGAAAGCATATGTATTATTAAAAGACAAATTACAAAAAAATAGTTCGTGATAGCTCAATCTTGGAAACAACCCAAATGCCCATCAACTGGAGACTGGATAAAGAAGATGTGCTTTTTTTTAAATAAAATGGAGTATTATTCTGCCATAAAGAATGACAAGACTGATTTACTTATATGCAAATGGATACACCTGGAGGACACGCTAATGAGTGAATTAAATAGATCACAAATAGGCAAATACTGGATCTTCTCATTGATATGAGCACCTGTAGATGCAAATGAGCTCTAGAAAGTATGACAGTTTTTGTAGAATGGGAAATTTCCAAAGGAAATTTGGTGTGGGGATGTAATGAGGGGAAGGAATAAATATGATTCTGAAAGAAAATAAAAGAGCATGTATATAGGGGGTGGGGAGGAGTGGGTGGGTGGGGATATGGGTAAAAATGAGAATTGACTGTATCATATATTGGTACAAATTCCCCAGTGTTATGTGTGATTGTGAGATGTATATAAATTGTACCAATAAAGAATTCAATTTTTTAAAAAGTAGTATACAAAAAGTAGTAAATTACAAATAAAAGTAGTTTCAAATACATCAGTTCCTCACTATTTTTCCATTATGTATGTGCTTGAAGTTATTTCCGTCATCTGAATGTATGTAGTAGAAATACTATCTAAAGGAGTGTTAGCCTAAACCCCTTCCCTAATCTGCATCAGTGACATCATGCTGGTGATTTGAAATTGGCTATCATGGGAGAATTCACTGCAAATCACAGCTTTTTCATTTTCTCTTGGATATCTAGCTACTGAACACCTACCAGCATACCACCACTGTGTAATGTCATGGAGAAAGCAAAATATCATAGTGGAAACATTAGTTGGAGACTCAGCTCCATTCTTTGGTGATAGAGAAACTTTAAGCAAGTCGTTAAGCAACTCTCGAGTCCTTGCAAAGGAGCATACTGATTGATGAGCTTCTCTCAGGATGATGTGTGTTGAAAACCCTATTCACAGAGTCCCATAGGAGCACATATGCATCTCCTGTCCTAGGAATTAGCCTGTCCAACTGTGTCTGGGAGGGACAGTTAACCAAACAGCATCTAATTCAGTCCAGATATATTTAGACATTTAAGTCATAACTACTATGAAATTTGATGAGATTCTTGGGCCTTCTGCAGTCAGCACATCACCTTTCTAGTAGCATGTAGGATGACTCAGGAATGTCACCATAATCTAACTCCAGGGAAGGGGGTGGCCTAGCTCAGATCAGCCATGTTCTGGTATAACCAATATTATCTCCTTTTCCTCCTCACCCAAAGCAGAGCTCTCCTGAAATATGTCAAGAAAATGTAACAACATCCAACTACTGTAAGGTAAAAATTCATGGCCATATATGCTTTCTAATCAAGGGAGGTGTGTGTGTACATGTATGTTTCCAGCTACTACCATGAAATACATAAGACAGATTATAATTCTTGTTAGTAGCTGTAGTAAAGGAAATTCCTAGGATGAAATTATTTTTTAAAATATGTATTAAAAGAGTGTAGAAGGTGATTTGCATTCTACATGATGACATATTGTCAAACCTTCTCTAAAATTTATTCTGATGGGTTTCAGAATCCATGTTTTAAGCCTGAAAAGTACATTCAAATGATTTATGTCAGCTTGTATGATTGGATGGTTGGCCTACTTAATTTTACTACCTGGCTCAGTCATCAGTTCTTATTACCTCCTGTTTGACAAGAACAGTCTCTAGAATTCTATCTTTTTTCCAAATACTGAAAGATATCTCACTTTTATTTAGAGATCCAGATATCTGTTACTTGAATAATCTCATTATAAATGCAGATTACCCATACTTTTTCATATACTTTGTTAGCATTTTTATAATAAAACTTTAATTTTTCCATATTAAAAACAAAAAAAGACTTGAAAAACAAAAGCCTTACAACTTTCAAACATTCAATAAACACCAAAGAATGTATATCTTGGGATAGCAGATTGCTAATTTTGGATTCTAAAATTTTATACTTTATCACACTGAGTACAGAATTATCATAAGATAGAGATTAATACACGGAAAAAAGTTTAATTGAATGGCATGACTGAGTCAACTGCAACAAAATAAAAATATTTAAAACTCTAAGTTATTTATTTTACCCAGTGTTATAGAATCATCCCAAATAATATATTGGATTGTACTACAGTCAATCCCCAGGTGAGCTCTGTAGCCAGCAAAAGTAAGAGATCCTGAAAGCTAGATTAGAGGTTCCAGGGACAGCTCCCAACTACATACATGTTGAAATGAACTCAAAGACAGTCAGATCATTGCATTAGATGAATACAGAAGATTAGAGACCTGGAATGTGTACTGTACTGAGTTAGAGTCATCATTATAATAGGAAACATAGCATGAATTTAGCAGGTATATCAAACAAATAATGCATGATACTAGCCATACACTTGGATTTTCTTAGGGACATCAACATGCAAGTGCAAGAAATTGTATATTCTATAAATAATACATTTTTATCAATATCAGAATTATTTTTAAATTTTTATTGGACAGAAGAAGGTCAGATTATGGGAATCCAAACACAGAAAGAATTGTTCTGGTGTTTCATGGCCCAAGAGGATAACTATAGGCCGCAATAATCTGTTGTGGATTTTATGAAGATATAGAAGAGAGTTCAAAGGCTCCGAACACAAAGAAATGACAAGGAGAGGAAAATGATAATTACCATAACTTAATTTATACACATTGTATTTCTGAACTGAACCCTATTAATACTGACTGAACCCTATTAATATGTATAATTCATACGTGTTCATTAGAAATTTTTTTAAATCTCAAAACTGAGGGTTGCAATTCAAGTTTCCTTTTCAAACTATTTTTGAGGCTTTCAAAACTGAGAATTCAGTGAATCACAGGAGTGGAAGGAAGTAAGGCAAAAGGCATCTGTGTAGACAGATGGGACTGGAGGGGAAAAGCTAGTCTGTGGGGGTCTTTGGAGCCAGCCCTTCTCCCTACTGTGCCCTCGTTTTCTTCTGTGAGCAACAAATAACTGACTTCAGGCTTTGCTCCAGCCAAACTGAAGTTAGTAAGTTTTCCACGGAGCTGTGCATGTTCAGAGATCAGCCCCATCCAAGTCGAGACCAATTCAGACTTTCTGATTGTTCAGAGTCAGGGTTAAATCAGTCATTAAGTACTTCACGTACCAACTGTGCTTTAACAGCTGTCTTTCTGGGAGCTCTTCAAAGTCCATTTTTTTAGGTGATTTTTATTTTGCTTGGTATAACTACATTTTGCTCCCCAAAGCACACTTAAGTAAATACAGAAAAGAAATAACATATAAATATTACCATTTCAGAAAAAAGATACATTTCACCATTGACTAGAACAGTAGCTTCCTAATCAGAGAAAATCATATGGAACCTATTGGAATTTCATGTGCTATTGGGCTAAAACCAAAGGTTTTGTTTTGGGTCCATGTGCTCAGTAAAACAAATTATTTCCAGATCCTCTTCCCAATTTTTGGATGCATAAACTATTTCCACATACTCTGAACTCTAGTTAATCTTTATCTCAATAATGAACCTTTATTTCAACCTATAGGTCAGTGGTGGCAGGCCTATGATGTGCGTGCAGCAGTGGACTATGTCACCGAGAGCTCTGAGAAGTTTTCCAGCACTACAGTCAGTGCTTCACTGTACGCGAATATTTCTAATGCTAGTGGGAGTGCCAGAAGACTGAGATCCCCGGGAAGGTTAAGAACCAGGAGAGAAAAGTGGACATAAAGAAAAACACACCTTATAATGAATGACAGTGGAGTCCTATTGAGACATAAGTGATACATTTGAGTCGTTGGTAGGGAAATGGAAGCACATGAGACCACCATACTGAATAAAATAAATAAGAAACAGAAAGCTAAATATCTAATGGCTTCTTTTATATGAACAACCTGAAGTCTAAATAACTTAAAGATTAAAATAAAAGATCAAAAGGAAATGTGGTGGAGAAGTAAGTAATGAGGGGTAAAGGAAAAAACGTGATGGTAAGGAGAAAAGGAAAACAAAGTTTATGTAGTTAGAGTGTGGGGGGTTGTAGGGTGGATAGGGGAACGGGAAAACATAAAAATTAAATTGTATCATATGCTGGTGCAAATTCCCAATACTGAGTGTGATCATGATGTGTATGTACAATGTACCAATAAAGATAAAAATTAATGATTAGAAAATGGAAATTGACTTTGTGGACGTGGAAAGGGAATCTGGAAAGGAGGAGCAGGAAAGAGGAAGGAAAGGGACATAAAAAGGATTAAAACGTGATGTGTGTGTGTGTCCAAATTCCCCATGATGAATGTATTTGTTATGTATCACAAATGTAAATTAAAAAGACTCCCTCATATCTCTTCCCTGCAACTCGAGATTTATTTTCTTCCTTTTTCAAGTATGACATTTCATTATATTTTATGTCAAATGGTATTCATGTACTTTCAAATTATTGTTTGTTACTGATAGAAGCTTAATTTCATTATTCAATTGAAATATTTCTTATCTATAAAAGACAATTGAGGTCTCAGGTTGTAATGGGATGCGACATAATTTTTATAATAATAATAATAGAAACTATTTTTTCATTTAAAGACTCCTTCGTTTTACAGCCAGGTTTCAAAATACAATGTAAAGTAAATAGGTGAGAGGTATGTGTTTCCAAAATCATGCTATGCTCTAAAAGAAAACTTCTGAAAAGACTGGGGAAGTCTTTGCCCTCTTGGTATTTCAGTCAAGTTGGGAAGATGGTTGAAGCCATTTTCTGTCTTCCAGAGATAGGGCTCTTTTTGCCTGGAGCTCATTAAGATGTGAACTCTGAAGACATCTGGCCATTAAGCTAGTTTATTCAGGGCTGGGTGTATAGCTCAGTGGTAGCACATTTGCCCAGGGTGCACCAGGCCCAAGTTCTGCCCACCCCCACACTTCAAAAAGGAATCACTAGGGAACTCATGAAGCCAGATTCAGAGTTAAGTGTTACCCCAAGATACTGAACTCTTTCAAGCTATTAGGCTCTGCCCTGCAAGATCTTCTGAAATAAGTATTCATCTTAGAAACCTGAGTTAACGAACACTCTAAGATTACCTAAAGGCACAATTACACCCTACGAAAATCTTGTTTGGTGTTTAATGGTCATAATACTTATAAATTATCTGGCATCTTTTATGAATCCATGGCTCTGAACCCCCTCAAAAAGTGTTCTTTTTTGAAGGCCCTGTTTGAAGTTTAAAGCTAGAGCCACTGGGCAGTTGCAGTCCTGATGCTCCATTTTGTGGCTTGGTTTTCTCCACTCAGCATCAGGGACACAGCCAGAGAAAGGCTTCACAGTAGCTGATATGGGGCACATGGAAGGGAGGGTCATTGCCCGCTGAAGCATGGGTGGAGAAACCAGCTCTGTTGCCTACCCCACTCTGATGCCTGCCTGCCAATCCTTTGGCCACTGGGGAAAGACAAAATGAGGTGCAAATATCATAATGGGCCTCTGGCTCATCTTTGTTGTCACAAGACAGTGGCTCATCGTGGAGGCTGCCTCCACTTTGGGGCAAAGATAAGACATTTGTAAATCATAGTTCTTATCTTACCCAGCTGAATAAGTGTTTCTGACTGGTAAAGTCACTTGATATACTTGCATATACTTTTCTTTTAATCTCCAGGCTTAACAAAAGGAAGACATGGCCACTGTAAGCCAGTCTTATGAAGGGAAGTTCAGCGAGGCAGCCTAAGCAACCTCATCCTCTGTAAAGGCAGAATGCTAAGTGGGGGGCCGGAGGGTTAGCTCAGTGGTTCCGGTGCCTGCCTCGCAAGCGCAAGGTCCTGAGTTCAATCCTGGGAACCACATACAATGCTGGGCGTGAAGACTCATGCCCACCAGCAATCAATACCACATACCACAGTGTCAGATGTGGTGGCTCACGCCTGTAATCCCAGCACTCAGGAGGCAGAGACAGGAGGATTGCTGAGTTCCAGGCTGGCCTGGACCACATAGTGAGCTCAGAGCCAGCCTGAACTACAAAGCGAGACCCTGTCTCAAAAAAAAAAAAAATGCTGAGTGGAGTCCAGGGAAGGATGCTGACTGAAACACAATCTCTGCTAATCATTTATATCTCTGTAGAAGAGATGGCAAATAAGAAATTAAATGGCTCTAATAAAGGGCATTCATCAAACACTAACATCATCCTGTTCTTGTCTCTCATCCTCAGACTTTGGGCATCCATGATTTTTGCCTGTTGAAAAGGTCATAAATACTATCCATTTTATGGACTATACTCTCTCCTTTGCAGCTATGCAACTCTTCCATTTTAGCATGAAGGCTTCTGTAGTTGATATAGAAGTTAATAGATATGGCTGTGTTCCAATAAAGCTTCATAAAAACAGTTGCTGGATTTGGCTTACAAGGTGTAGTTCACTGACTCCATATATATATATATATATATATATATATATATATATATATATATATATATATATAGTATTAAACAAATATATAGCTGGGTGGTATAGGTGTTAGAAGCAAGAAAATCTTCACAGAGAAGGAGAGTTTCTCAAGGAATTTTCAATATGTAGATGAAGGAAGAAGTCATTTGTGGAACCAGAAAACAATAAGGAAAATAATTTGACTTCTGTTTTAAATTCCAAAAGAGACTTCGAGGTTCTCATTTATAACCATTCTTTTTGCTTAAAGAACTTGCAGTTTGGGAAGGGGACTGCCTTGCCAAAAGCCACACAGTAACTTATATCTATAACAACATATAAATTACATGTTTAATTTTTTTCTAGTAACCTCTCTTTTCCTGTACAACTTATGTTTTGTACAACCTCAGATTTACATTGTACTTCCCTCGGCATCCCCTTACCTCACTAAATGTTAAATGACTAAGCCACTGTGATGGTGATAAACTTTCGTTCCATTGTATACTCTGAATATAGTCATTTTTAACCATGTAACATGGGGGAAAAAAAGAAAACAGTATCCACAGGTCTTTGACAGTGATATTATCCACCAGGTCATAAAATGGGTAGTCTGAGCACAAAACTTTATTGCCCAACCCTTTAGGTTTACTGGCTGTAAAGACCTGGCCTACTACAGAGAGACAGAAATAATGAACAAATATGTTTCTCTGTCGTCTAGCTATTCAAGAAAAATACAAGAAGAGTCAATATATTTCTAGTTTTCAGTTGGCAACAGGGACATAGTGATTGGAGTCAGATGAAATACAGTAGATTGAAATTTCTAGGCTAAAAGTAAAATAATACATGAAAAACGATTAACACTCTTTTGCCAAAATACAACCTGAGGACAGGCATAATTTTTTCCATATCTAAACGTGGTCTGACCTAAATAATGAATTCACTATATTCATAGAATGAATTGAAAGGTTAATATGCCAAATGCTATGGAAAAATAACAAATATGTGTTTTTATATCTCTTCTGGAGTTGTCTACCCTAGGAAGCTAAATATAATTCAGTACTTCCACACATTTCTTATTATACTGAGTTGTGTAGATTGGACTAATGTCCTCATTTCTCTACTTTCCCACAATTCCCCTTTCCTCAGGTGACTCTGAAATTCTCTCTAAGGAAGTAGAGTCTACTTTTCCATCTACTGGATCTAGGCTCAGCCATATGGCATATTTTGGTGAAAAAAAAAGAGGCAGATGCAACAGTTATGAGTTCAAGGCCAAAACTTGAAAATATTTGAACCTTTCTGCTTTTTTCTTCTAGTTTCTGCTGTACAAAGGCATATCCAGGCCAGCTCACATGTCTAGGAAGTGGACATTAGACACTTGAGACAGTGTTAAGTCACCTCATTTATCAAGTCACCCCCACGAATCCATGGATGCACAGACATGTTAGCTGAAATCAAGATAACCCTGGAAGGAAGCCCACTGGCATTCAACTCAACATAGTAGACATGTGAAATACAAATATGTATCTTTGCATGGCTCCAAATTTTGGAGTAATTTTTATGCAACAATATTTTAGCAGTAGATAAGTTATGTGGATGGAGATTCAGTAATATAATTACTGATATTATCATAAATGTAAATATTATTTAGTATATTAACTGGTATAATACTCAATATTATAGCATTAGCAATGTCTTGCAGGTACTATGGTATAACAATTAAAAGCCTGGACACTTGAGCTAAATACTTTGAATGCTAGGCCAGGCACCAATCGAAAGTGAGTGCCAATGAGTTGAGTTACCTCTTGGAATTAGTTACTTTTTCTCATGACTGTGACAAATACCCAACAATCCAGGTTAAAGAAGGGAGGATTCATGTGTCTTACGGTTCATGGAAGTGTCAGTTCATAGTTGGCCAGTTCCAAGGCAGAGGAGCATCACAGAAGAGAAGCAGTCTACAGCAAGCAGGCACCCAAGTGCAAGCAAGGGACCTAAGAAGGCTCTTTCTACTTTTTTATTTTCTATGTAGTCTACTGGGATTAGGGTGGTGTCTCAGCAATCAGTGGGCTGATTAGCATCACACAACCTTAATCCCTGTGTCACACACTCTAGATGCAGCCATCTCTGGAAAATCCCTGCCTCTAACTGCATAAGGCTTTGAGGGGACATCTAGATAGAAGCCATGACACCCTTTGTGTAATACTCTTACCTTGACTGTGAATGGATCCCATGATTTGCTTCTAATCAATGGAATATGCCAAAAATGATTCCTTTCACTATATTTTATGTCCCAATTTTAGCAAACTGAAGATGGAAAGATGGTCTTGCTAATGTTGACAAAATAAGCAGCCATACTGAAAGAAGATCATGTGGTGAGAACTCCATGGTGTCTCTAATACTTGACCCCAAGCAACAGCCAGCAAATAAATAGGAACCTCACGTCTACAAGTGCAAACTGAAAAATTTGGCATGTAACCTAAATAACCTGGGAGTTAAGTTTCTCTTAGTCCACACTTTAGATAAGAACTCGGCTGGCCAAAACTTTGATTACAGCACTGAAAGATCCTGAGCAGAAGACCTGGTGGAGCTATATCAATATAAGTTATCCCACAAAAACTGCAGTATAGAAAATGTGTGTCTGTGCTCGCTAAGTTGTGTTAATTTATTACACATCAATAGAAAGCTAATATATTAGCAAAGTAATTTAATATCTGATGTGCCTAACTGCTTCATATGTAAAAATAAACAGAAAATAATCTCCATGATATATGAGGATTAGGTAATATCAACAAAACGGTCTATATTGAAAAAAATACTCTAAAAAATGCCAGTTGTTATTTCTATCAATCCAGTCATTAAAACGACTTCAGTAGTCCATTTGGCGGCACATTTATCCTTTCAGCCACTGAATAACAAAGCTTTAAGGCTATAATTTTTCACTAGAATACCACCAGTTAATTACTCACTAAATTAACTTTCTCACAAACATGGAAAATAACCTACAAAATTGTGAATGGGGAAAATAGAAGTGTTGGAATGATAAAAATAGCCTGGATAAACATATTTATATAATATAAGCATACAATAGAATACTATTTAGCAGTTAAAGTAAATAAACTAGGACTATATATGTCAACATAAACAATTTTGAGGGAAATATTGTTGAAGACAAAAGATGTATTATTTATTTACAATTTCAAAATGTGAAACAGTAGAAATTATTATAAAAATATACATAGTCTGAAAATGTAAGGATGAATACCTAATTCTGAATGAGGAAGTACATAGAATGCAATGGAACTGGGTCATAAAAAGGCTTTCTCTATGCAAAGAAATCCCAACGTTAACATTGGTTAACTCTAGGTAGTGAATGTGGACATCGGTGAAATTATTTTTGTACTCATCTATATATTTTTAAATACATTCTGCTCGTGTCTGTATTGGTAGACCAAGTTTTTCATTACTGCCCTATTAGTAGAATGTTCTTTAACTTCTCCAGACTCCAGTTTCCTTATTTGTAATGGGAGGGGTAAGCATAAAGTTGATAGATGATTGTGTGTATTTCCTCAACTTAAAGGTTCTAGAATGCTTTATTACTTTAAGAAAGAACTTCCCTGAAGGAACATGTGGCGGGTGGACCGGACCCAGCAGCTCTGGGTCCGCAGAGCCGTGTTTCCAGCGGACTGGGGAACGAGCGGCGGACGGACCGGAACCAGCAGATCCGGGCCCGCCGTGCCGTGTTTCCAGCAGACTGAGAGACCAGCGGTAGACGGACCTGACCCAGAGGATGCAGCCCCACCGTGCCGTGCTTCCGGCGGACTGAGGGAGCAGCACGCGGACCCGGCTGCAGGGTGCAGTCCATTTCCAGTGGACTGAAGGCCGCCCACCAGCCCACTGTATCCCGGAGCTGTGCAGTGAGGAGTCAGACATAGAGGTAACTCATAAGCTCAAAGTATCCAGTATAGAATCTAACAAACCATTTTGTCTTATTTACTGTGTTTAATACTGATATTGGCATTTATTGTATTATGGTAACAAACATGATGTGATTGTTCTGCTCAAATACCTACCATGATGTGTCAGTAGTGAGAACTCTCAAGGGTTATTACAGATTCAAGGAGGACACCCCAGGAAAGTGCTGCTTCCAAAGGGCCCCAGATAATAGAAAGAGACCTGCAACAAACATTGTCCTATCATCAGTCAAAGAAGAGCATTAAAAACAAAGAAAAAGTAGAAATGGGAAAATACACAAAAAAACCAGACACAAAGATCACCACCACAGGGAAATTCAGAGAAAAGGGAAATAGGGCAAATTGAAACTCAAACACGAGGACTCTTGGAGATGGTAACTAAAGCAGATCTAGTAAAATGGAAAGCAGAACTCATCTCTGAGATCAAAACGGAGATACTGTCCTCAGTGAAAGACTTCATTAAAGAAGAGATCAGTGAGATGATTAAATCCAAGTTAGCAGAAGCAATGGAACCTTTTAAACAGCTTCAAGCAGAACTCCAGGGAATGATGAAGGAGAATGAAAGCTTGCGCAGCAGGATGAATGAAGCAGAGAACAGAATCTCAGACCTAGAGGACAGCATAGCAGCCAGCAAGCAGGAAAGGTATAATCTATGGAAAAGAGCAAGGGATCATGAGAAATCAATTCAACAGCTTCTAGATGACTCAAAGATAAATAACATAAGATTGATTGGAGTCACTGAGGAAGCAGGAGACAGTGTAAAAGACATAAAAAAGCTACTGTCAGAGATAGCAAC